>JAGDQP010003988.1:67199-89018 GCA_022664845.1 Lepisma saccharinum | reverse complement strand
AATAATTATCCACCAACACCATCAGAAACCTCATTTGAGAAACGGTTATTTGCTTCACCTAAGGCATTGCCAGAGACTAAAGAAACGAAAGATGATGAAGAAGAGAAAGAAATTCAGTTAGGTCCATTAGCAAGTCGATACTTAAGTACTAATAGGTTAGATAAAGATGAAGTGTTTGGATTATACTATTGATATAGCTGGAGTAGTGCAGTGGAAAATTGGAAGTTATAATGTTTTCTTTGATAATGATGATTTAATTATTTATAGTGAGGGTAAAATAGCACAAGATCCGTAAACCCCGATTTATGAAAAATTTAAAGGAACATAAGGTTTATGGGAGCTAATTACTCGTAAACAACCAGTAGGTTTTACTAATGAAGATTATGAAACTTAGAAGAAAATTTTAAAGATGACGAATGCTTTATATCAGAATCATGATCCATCACAGAATAGAGTAAAATCAAGCTCCAGCGATCAGTACAAAACATTAATTAAACCTATTTGGCTTGAACTGAAAACTAAAGGTGAAGGTATGAAAGAAAGGAAGCAAGGAAAGGGGATTAAGCGCTACACAAATATGGCACAACAATTTGTTTGGATGGATGATGTTAGAAAGTTAGTAGATAGATTATTAGTTATAGCAGGTGAAGCAGCAGCTGGGAATAAGAATTTTTATAATGAGAAAGTGGGTATTATGGAAATGATTTCATCTCGATTATCCAATTTTATTGTTTCGAATCCAAAAGGTTTAGGTTACCTCATAAAAATCATCCATATTCTACTATCAAAATTTTGGGATACTATTGAAGGTAAAGGTTTAGTGAACGATATTATTAATAAATTACCCTTTGAACTTCATCTTCCAGGCTACGAGTTCTGCGGTCCTGGTACACGTTTAGATGAAATATTAGCGAAAGGCGATCGGGATATAAATAGGCTAGATCAAGCATGTCGAGAGCATGATATTGCGTATAAGAACTTTAAAGATCTACCAGATAGACATAGAGCCGATCAAGACTTAGAGTTTAATGCTTTTGATAGAGTCATTAGCAAAGATTCCGCTTTAAGTGAAAAATTGGCTTCATTGGGAGTAGCAATGGCAATGAACACAAAACGGAAAATGGGGTGGGGTTTATAGAGTGCTGCATTAAACATTGGATAGACGCTTGAGCCGTAGTTGTTGAATAAATTCAAAATAATGAATACAATATAGTATTTTTATACAATGAAAGCAAAAGGTGTAAAATTTCAAATTCCAGCACAAGAATTAAAGTCATTAAATTTTAGCAATATCTTAAATAAAGCACAACTTGCGAAGAAGCAAAAATGCTTAAAAAAGGGTCATAATATGGCTCTAACATTAAGTTTAGCGCAGTTAAAGAAACTACGTAATCAACCGAAAACAGGTGGTTTCATTTTTACAATTCCTGCCATACTTGCTGCATTGGGAACGGTTGGTAGTCTTGCAGGTGGTTCAGCAGCTATGGCTAAGACGGTAATCGATGCGAAGAAAAATAAACAGGAACTAGAAGAACAAAAGCGTCATAATGAAGTTATGGAATCATCACTTCTGACTAAAGGTAAAGGACTTACACAAAGAAAGAAAAAGCTTCTGAAGGACTTAAATAGAGTAAAAAAAGCGCTCACCAATTATGATCTCGAACGTATAGCTAAAGAATTGAATATTAAACACTTTAGAGGTGTGTACATGTCGGATAATCTTCCTTCTACTCCGCCGTTAAAACAAGAATACGCAGTTATTAACTTGGATCGATCAACTAATACAGGAACTCACTGGATTTGTTATTGGTATGAAAATAATAAAGCTTGCATATTCGATTCATTTGGTGGAGTACCTCCCAAGTCTTTGATTGAGTATTTAAATCCTAATAACACTATAATTGAATATAATAGTGATCGAATACAGCATTTTGACGATGTGATTTGTGGTCATTTATGTATTAAACTATTAAAATTCTTATCCGATGGAAACAATTTTCATCAAGCTATTGAAAGATTGAAACTTGATTACTTAATGAATTACGCATAAAAATAGTATATTACATAGTCTTTTATTAAACAAATGATTGTGTTGCACTTATCGGGGACTACACCAAAGCTTCAGCTGAATCTTCGTAATGAAATTGATAATCAAAATTACAATTTGAAAATTGCACTAATTGGATTTTATAGCATGTACTTAATACCAAATGTAACAAAAAGTAGCAATAATTATTTCCATAAAGGAGAGAGACATAATATACCACCGAGTCAGTATAATGCATCAACATTGGAAACAACACTACCTAAAGAAGTGCTTCTAAATGAAAATCATGTAACTCATCGAATGGAAGTTACACCATTTGCAGAAAATTTTAATGTAGGAACTGTTGGTAAGTTATTAGGTTTTAAGAATAATAGTGAACTTAAGCCAGAGGAAACTCACATAGGTCGGTCAATTTCTTCCAAAGTTCTGAAGTATTGAAACCTTTAATATACACTGTAATTTGGCAAGAGGTATGATTATAGCAGATGGGGAGTATAAGCATAAGGAAACTAATATTATAGCAACATTTAAACCATTAAGAGAATGTTTAGAACCAATTGCTTATGAGCCTCAATACCCATTATTTTTCCCATACAAGAGAGCCATGTACGTTCCATTGAAATAAGTGTTAGTAATGAATTGCATGAACCAGTTAGTTTTACTGCAGGGTCAAATATTAAATTAATTGATAATTTTGTTCCATACTTGTTTTCGCAGGTAGAGGTACGCAAACATGGTACTGTTATTGATAGAATAGATTATCCGGGAATTACTTCAACTGCTATTGCCTCATGCCGATTATCAAAGCCCGAGCTCGAATATTTTAAGTCAGGTAGATTAATAACTGATGAGAAACTTCCACGGAAAGAGAATACAGTGTTGTTTCCACTGCGATTGCTGTTTGGTTTCTTTAGTGACTATAAGGAAATTATGTGGAAGAGCGGGCTTCGAATAACATTTAAAAGAAGTGCAAATAATGATGTTTTATTTTATCGCTGGAAAACAAAGAAAGCAGATGGTACTCTAGATGATACCACATTAGCTCTTCCTGTTAAGTTAGTGATTACTTCAATGGAGCTGAGAATGCCAATTGTCGAATACGAGAAAAATTATTCGATGAAATTAAAATCCAATATATTTCGACAACCTCAAATACCAATTGAATTTCTCACGTATCAAAGTGTTCAACGACATGTTTCAGGTTCTTATTTCGAATTTGATGTAACAACATAGTTTAACTCACTGCAGTTTGATATGCCTGATTTTGTAATAGTTCTTTTCCAAACTAATCGTGATGATAATACTTAGGAGAAAGACGCTAGTAAGTTTGATACATGCAAGATTAAGAATATTTATTTTAAAAATGCTCGTAACGAAATCTTTCCTCGTGAGAATTTAAACCTGGATATTACGAAAGCAGATTATCTTAAAATGTACGATAGTTATACTGCTTTTAAACGTGTAACACAGAAAAATACTGACATGTTTTATTCCCCAAAGGAGTTTATAGAAAATCGTCCAATGTGTGTCATTAATACAAGTAAACGTAAACAAGTTGTTATTAACGAACGAACCAATATTAAAATTATAATGGACTTTGAAGAAACGGTCCCCGATAACACTTATTGTACAGTAATTCTTATAGCTCAAACTTCGTATATCTACGATGTGAAAAACGAAAGAGTGATAGAACAATTTTAGTGAACATCTTTTCAGGAGAGAATGATATTACTTTGCATGTAGACCGTAATTTGCTCTTTCATGGATATCACGGATACGAAAAAGGAGAGAGATCAAAAATATGCAACTGAGAATTTTTAATACACTCACACATAATATGATTTTCACGTGCCATTCACATGATAGAAACTTTCGCTCGTGTGCACGCAACGAAGTATCACGGAAAGACTGGGCAAATTCATACAACATATGGATTTACAACAAGGAGAAAGCTAGCAACACAATTTGATGTTTAAAACTCTACTTTTTTTACAGCAATAAAGAATTTCATAGTGGCAGCAACAAATTCTCACGAGCATGTCTCATGTTCAATATACCATTACGGTATTCACCTGATGCAAAGCGGTTGTTAAAATACTTCTGATTGCGCCCGTATAGGAAACCTAACAATTCATTACTTAGTTATAACACTATTCAATAGGTTAGCAACCATATCAATAGACGACATAATTAACACACAGTAAGTTAGCAATACTGTTCATGAATAATAATTAAAGTAGCAATTAGCTGTGATATTAACAGATGGCGGTAGAGAGGTGTTGATAGTTCATAAGAAAAATCAATAGATGGCGGTAAATGGAGGTGACACATTAAACGGTAAAAGACATTTTTAATAGCCGAAGCCGGAGGTGGGAGCCAATCTCCTATGCTGCCCATGTTAAAATGCGATGCCAAATCCTTATTTTTGAGATACTATAGAGCTTGTATTGCTGAATGCCACTGTCAGATGGCACCTGTCACCAGACGCAGCTTATTACATGGCAATGTGTAACACCATTTTTTCTTTCTGTGCCTGCTGATTAATTTCCCGCTTATCCTGTCTGATTGCAGGTCTTTGTTTTTGCTTCTAACGTAACTTTATTACCTCTTTTATCCTTTATGCAGTTAGCAACACTGTTTTATAACATGACAAAACCTCATTCCCGGCTACTGTGTCGGGTTCTTTATGTATTCTACTACTTCACATTCTTTTGACACTTTATTCCATTCTCATTTCCACACATTATTTTTACTGCGTTGGCAATACTGTGATTCACATACGGCATTCACATGTGCTTCTACATATTGTAGACTCAATCGTTAATCATATTTGCTACATTCAGCATTTCAATTTTTCCGTTTCTTCTCAACTCTTCTCTAGCACATTGGCCTATCATCCATGAGCTTGCGCCGTTACTGCTTGACTGCGTGATTTTGCATGGAAACGACTATCACCACTGGATTCATCGACCTGCAATTAGTTCCTGTAGAAACTTTCATCCGGTTTCTCCTGTCCGAGTTCGCGGGTGTCCCCTGTAAGTGTTATTGCACTAGCACAGTCTTGAAGTACAACTTTTAAAATTTCGTCACTCGAGAGCGCAACAAGTATCAATAATTGGTATTGGTTCATACACGGTTCTGTTTTTATTTAAGATAAAAGAATGTAGATGATAATATGTTAAAAACTTTGAATACACTGAAGCTTCTTTTAGGACACACCGAAAACTTGCAAACTGATGAAGATGATGAACACAACTTTGCGATGGAAAAGCTAAAGCATTATATTTTAGGCACTTAATATCTTCTAAATTAATCACTGTTCTTTGTAGAAGAGACTCTAAAAAACTTGTGCTTTTCCATGTGTATATACACTTTCACTGTAGGAGGTATACTTAGTAAGTATGTTTTTAACTTCCCCGTATTCAGCTTCGCCTTCAATCCTCTCTAAACCAAATACATGCTGTCTTAAATATATATTTGCAAATCTCAAACTTGGAATACTAGCATTTTATATTGGAAAGGGAATTTTGGAAAGTCATGTTTGAAAACTATTAGCATCAGGATTAACTATGGCTAGTTCTTTAACTATGAAATTATTTTATTCACTACACAGAAATGCTGAAAAGCCTATGACTGTCCTCATGGTCAATCTGAAACTGAACAAATATTAACATGGTAGGATATACATTACGATCTTTATCAATCTGAATAAGCGAATCAAATTGACTGTAAACAATACATTAAATAGAATGTGCCGGTGCTTGAGTGAACCCTATTTTAAGATCAACAGGAGAATCTTTAATAACATTCCATGTAGAATCATCTAAAGTTTTAGTAGGAGAAAGAAAAATGGATAAAGACTATATCCATCGGGGTAATCAGAATATGTGATCGTACGATTTACATTTTATCAAATATACTAGTTCCAGTGAACAGGGTATGATAGCCTCGAACGTATATCCGAGTTGCATAATCAGGGGCAAGAAGAGCGACAGGATAAAATTGGGAACCAACTTGTACTTACAACTTGTTCATATTAAAAGTTTTAAAGCGGAATGGATTTTCACGTTATTTTCCGTTGAATGCAGTGTTTGCAATAAAACCTATAATGAGACCCTTTGGTACATTTCCAAGAAATATATTATCAAGATTATATGAATCAACATTTGCAGGAATAGTGTGTACTGTTGTTTCAACTCTAGTCAGTGGTAATTTTGCAGTATCATGATTCATAAAACTGTTTAATTCTAAAACTAAATCAGCAGAAATATTAATTCGACGAACATATAGAATAACATTTTCGAGGTTAACTTTAAATGTTGAATTATTAGCTGGCATTAAGCAAAATTCATCTTTACTACGGCTTAGTTTTATACGAAGATTGACTTTATTTGGAAGAATCTATATTGGATCTAGTAATATCTATATGGGGTCGGCCACACATATGAACGAATGCGCTACTAGCAACAAGAGATTTTCGTTTATGATAACCAGTATTATTTCCATTGAAACTATTAAAATACCCTGCAGTATCTTTATACCGTAATCCAGTGGTTAAATGAGTTTTGCTTGCATCTTCAGAATGATTAAGTAAAGTTTCATAATATGCTCTGAAAGCGTCTCTTGTATTCGAAGACGAAACTATTTTATTATTTAAAGAAACATCCACTTGACTAAAAGTGCATGTAAGAAATTATTCACCGGCGCTACATTATCTTCTACAACGCCTCAGCTGCTGCTACTTGTAAATTATCTCCATTTCCCCTTAATATTTTACACTTGACATAAGGATAAAAAATGTGCAGGATGAATATATTCACAAGTATCTCCACGCAAAAGAAAGTAAAGAAATTCGTCGATACTCTAACATGCGCAACGATTTGATCGCAGTTTGTGACATAGGGACAGAAACTAAGTCGTATTCATTCGTACAGCACTCATTAATTTTAAGTTTAAGAAACACTACTTTCATCAAATAAATGGAATTTTGTTCTCCTCATATTCTTTACCCATTTGTTTATGTACAGTGGTACGAATAGTGTCTAAATTCGAACGTATTGATTCATAATATCAGAGTTTAAATTTTATTTTATATTCTATTATATTTTTATCCCCTAATTGAATAAGTTGTTCTTCTTTTTTAATATTGTAAAAATTCCACTGAATAGAAAGTCCATAACATAGCACCCAATTTCGCGTTAAATGAATTGGCTGGCCAACTTTTCTAGTATACGAGCTTGTTTTATTTTCAAAAATATTATAGCAAACATTTGATGGTAAGGTAACATAAGGCTCATCGACTTGCTCCTGAGGGAGCATGTTTACGACTGAACATATTTTTGTTGAATCCAACTATTCGTATATGAAGGATAACATAATCATTTAACATAAATCCAACCTTTTCTACGTTTTAATATTTTTTTCAATTAACTAAGATTTCTGTTTTTCTAAAAAATATTGTAATTCTTGATGATAAAATGAACATGGTATAAATTCGCCATTTCACTCACGAATTTTATAAGTAATAGGATAACTTTTAATACACTGATCAAATAAAATATTTCGCGAGAACATTTCGGTAAATATCTATTTTCTAATCTATGTTTATTTTTACTTACTCGAAGATAATCTACCACTTGAAATTTACATTTTTGCTTAACACACTTATGTTGCCCGTATAATGTTCCCCAAATTCCATTAACATTAAAATCATTTACCTCTACAGGTGCATATTGAACGGATAACGGTTGGTATGGTTATAATATTTTACAATATATATATATATATATTCTTTTAATGTACGAATAAAACGTTGAACGAAAGCAGCTTTGATTTAAGAATGTACACTATAATGATTTATTTTATATTTTTGAATTACACGTTTTACATGATGATTATAAAAGTCATTTCCTAAATCAGTTTGATAATGACGTAGAGGTATAATTCTTTTATTAAATATCGATTATATTGCTTTTGCTATGGCAGGACCCGTCTTCTTTTTAACAGGAATATAAATTGAATATCGACTAAAAGCATGAATGCTACGTAAAATATATTTATATCGATCATTATACTTTGATACGTTTTGTATATCTGCTAAATCCATTTGTACCAATTCATTTGGTGCATCAACATATCTTTATGACGAAAATGTTTACGTGTAGGAGCTTGTAAATTGCATGCATCTTGTGACTTTTTACTTTTTTCTGAGAAAGAGCTGTTCTACGTTTTGATTTGGAGATACTTCCTAAAGAATTTGAATCTGCATATGCATGATAAATTTTATGAAGTGACATATATAAAACTTATATTCTTTATAACTTTAAAATAATGAAGTAAAACCTTTCTTTATTCCTTGACTAACACTATATTTCCTTAATACTTTACTAGAATTCTTCTTCTTCTTTACTAAATTACCAATAGTTTTCCTCTGCTTTACTATTTTAGTTGAATATGGCCCAAATCCAAAAATAATTAATTCTAATGAAATGTTAATATTTTGTAATAATTCTTTAAAATCTTGAATGTCAAGTAAATTTCTAGGAGTATTTTGAGTTCTCACCACATCATTTATAAGATCAATAATATTTCAACCTGGGATTACTTTCTTATGTATGGATACTGCACCAGTCATATTCCAAATGATGCGGTTAGAAGCCTACAGGAAATTTAATAATACTTGAATCTTTTTAGCAAATTATTTTGGTACTGAATTAATAATATATTCAATCATGGTAAACATATTTGAAGATTTAGAATTGTAAACGGGCAAGACAATTGGTTTTTGAGATTGTGAAGTATGTTCTAAATAACGATGTAATGCTTGTTGATACATTTTCCAATTTTCATCCCTAGGAAGATCACTTCTTTATAAACTTTCATTCATTTCATTATCTAAATGTGTTTGATGGAACTTTACAGACTTCATAATGGAATATATTTGGGCACTTGCATTTTCTGGTATAATTTTCAATTTTAAATTGCGAAAACATCTTAACCATTAAATCAACTTCCAACCACTGCACTTAAAATTGGATCTAGTAATAAAGGTAGAAAAGCATCACTTTTTTGCATTAACAGTTTATGTTTCTTTTTCAAACTTGAACGTTTGAGACAGAGAGTGCGCATAAAGTCTTCTTATGCCGACGTAACCTTTGCTTCTTACGAGGAGAGAGAGATTAAAATTCCTACTTAAAACATTTTCCCTACTTGTGTAATAGTTCGAATAACGCCGCTAGGTGCATTCTGAACTAGTGCTTTACGCTTCTTATTCTTATATTTACAAATTGGCCGTAGCTAATTCAAATCATGTTTTATGCTTGACATTTTGATGACAACTGACTTGAGTTGGTTTATTCATGTCTTATACATATGCATAGATGTGCATTGTTTCATCTGGAAGTATATTTGCACGTAGACGTAAAGCATTCGGTGTAGACTGAGTTCAATCGAGAAGTAAATATGAATGTGGTTCAGCAGTACCATTTTCAAACAGTTGAATGACTTCTTTACTTTATATTGGCACAACCTGTCTTGTTAAATATTGTATTTGTAACTTATCTAAAGGGATTCTTAAACGCAATGATATAATGGGCGATCAATTAGGTACCACGTGGATATTTTTCTTTAGGAAAATATGAGCTATAAAGTATACACTTAGATTAAATGTTGGGCGAATTTTGTGAATAAATTATTACATTAACATTAGTTTAATTCGTGAGATCATCGAAAATTAACAATGATTTTTTCTGAATTTTGCAAGTATTCATATCAGGAATAGTAACGTGGAATCTGATATTAGATAACTGACTGGACAATTTAGTTATTACAGCACCATGCCACCATGTTGTTTTCTTAAATTGACCAGATAACATCATATGACGATCTATTCATAATTTATTTACAAAATAACTTTTCCTAGCTCTGGTTTAACCTGGAATTAGGATGCTTGCAGGATGTAAAAGGGAGGCATCATGAGCTAGCGACAAAAGAGAAATGAACTATCATTAGTAAGTCTTCTTCTTTTATTGTTGAAAGGAAGTGTTTCGAATTCATTATGAAAATTTCTTTTCTCCTGAACATTTTGATGGTTTTCAGTTTCTGGTCTAGATATAATTTTGAATCCGGGCTTCCTATTAGATACCATTAGGATTACTAATGATTTTCATCTCATAATTAAGTTTCACTAAATTTAGAAAGTGATCAAAATTTACAATTTGAGCTCCACAGCAAATAAAAGTGATTCACCGAAGTTTAATAAAAATGGGTTTAATATTCCTACTCTGAATTTCCCTTTCCTTTAAGAATAATATTTAGGTTCTAACCCAGCGGAAATAGGGATCTCCCACCTCTCTTTGACTCCATTAGTTACATTTCCTTAATAGTTCTGTGTAGGAAGAAATGGAGGTATATTTAACTTTTTCATTTTCTATTCCCCCGTTTTCCAGTAAACTATATAATTTCAATCTAGCCCATGTTGTAAAAGAAGAAGACAGAATAACATTTTTAAATACATTAGGAATATTAACATTTAGCAAATTCCTGTATGTTACTAACAAAGCATCTTCTCCGATCAGAAATATATTTTGTACTTCAAAATGAGGTGTTCGGAGAATATCCATGAACGACTTAGCATCATTAATTACGCTGGCCTGTGTTAAATCAGTTCTCAGTCCGCACTTCCCAAACAGAGAATCTGAAAAGAGTTTTGCGATATAACACAAACCAGTGTTTTCACCTTAGCTCTCAGTATTGAGTTGTACACCATCATGCTCAGCATTCTCCTAAATATTCTTTTGCTTTTCCTCCTCACTTTGAATGACCATGCCAAAAATCATCCATAGAATTCGTGGGCATAAGAATGTTTCTAATCGTACCGGTCCGCTTTGAATCGTTGAAATTCTGCTTCATTTCCGTTTTCAGCCGTATGAATCGAAATATAATTTCCTGTGAATTCCATGTACTTCAACCATTGTAATTCCTTTTTTACTTTGAGGGTAACGTTGTCGATGCCTGAACGGAAGAATCACAGGAATACTTTTCTCTTCTAAATATAAAGAGCGAAAGCATGTCATCGCACAAGCAGCAATTTTACTTACTTGAAGAAAACACTGCATCCATCCAGTGTTTTCTCTAATTAAGTCAGAAAACTTAACGACTGCCTCACATAATATAAGAACATCGTTCCTGAAGTATTCTAACATTTCACGTTGTAAGTTAAAGCTAAGATCTTTTTCCACAGTACTCATGCCAAACCTTCAAAGCATCACGTTCACTTTCTCATTTACCTTCATCATCAAAAAGTTTAAGTTCTGTCCATGGCCCATTATAATTTTGATTATCCTCAGTGTTTAAAAAAAACGGGAAATCTCCATTCTTTAAACATTAGCTAATCCCATGGTAGCCAGTAATTTAGATAGTTTCACGGACATGAATAAATAGGTATCGTTAAATGTAATATTACGTACATTCATCTGAATAATTTTCGCACCTTGGGTTATTATTTGAGGAGTGATTCCTTCCTTTCAATGAGTGTACGTGTAACCAACACAGAATCGAATATCGCGGCGTTATGGGCTAAGCAAACCACTGCAACAAATCATGGACATTGACGGAGATCGTGCTTTACAAAACTTTCAATCTTGTAAAACACAAAATCTATTTCACCTTGTAAATTATCACATTGAAAACATTTGTAATTATCCTCCATACGGTTCTTAACTTTAAAACAGCGATGTGAGGAGTATATCAGATTTAGTCGGTGTTTACGTTCACCATTTCTCGTTCTTATTTAGTAGCATGATCTCAATGTCATACACTGTATAACAAAAATTAGTTTCAGGTTTCGCTTTCGTGTTTTGTACGAAACACAAATTGTTTTCTTTAACGTAAAACTTGCAGATAGTGCAGAATTGATATCCACATACATGGCGGTTATTACTCTTTGTTTTTCGGGTATCGATCTTAACACCACATTGTGGACACAATTTGAAATAGCAACATACAGGTTTTCCCTTCGCTTTCGTGCTATGGTTATTATAGTATGTTTGCGAAAGGAAGGTTTTTAAAAGTCAATTACAAGTAATGGTTCTCTCATCGTTAGAAGTTTCAAAATCATGGTACTCCTCGCCATGTTCTGAAAGTTATTCGCACTTATGTTTATCATCATTCACAACCTAATTCAAGCCAAATAGAAAAGCTACATGGGGTGAAGCACTCTCCCGTTATTGTCACAATAGGATCAGTCAAGTGTATATAATTCTGAAAAGTCAGCGTAGAATTATAGGAGGAGTCAAAAAAGCCAGATTTCCCTAACTGAGTTAACTCATTCCATGAAGACAAGCACCAAACAAGTTATTAAAAGAGAAATTAAATAGAAGACGTACATGAAAGATGAAATCAAAAATATTACCTAAATTTCTAGGCAACACTCCCTGCACGGCTAGTCTCCACAATTCCACTCATGCATTGTACATAGAATCAGGATCTTTGAATCCTTTGGCTTTGTCAGTCAAGATAACGTGATCAGCTGTAGTCATTCGGTACTGCAATCCATACTTATTCAGAAAATGTGATGTCCTCAATGAGTAGAATAAGTTGATCACTTAGTATAGCAGTCACAAAATTGATTGGTGCTTTTAATATAATGAATTAATCTTTTTCAAAATAATTTTCTTGTCCACAAATTAGTCATTTAAAGCATCCTTTATAAAAGCTATATTATTATCTACAGATGTGCAAAAAGTAAATTATTAAACATGATCAGCATAATTCTATACAACCATACAGTAAAATAAAAAACCTAATTACTCTATTTAATATGTCGCTGAATAAGAAATAGCATCAGCGCTAGAAGACTGTGGTTTTGGTGTTTCAAAGGAAATAATTATAATATTAAATAAGATAAAAGGATAAATTGAGTTATTTATATTAATGCTATTCAATTCTTATCTTCAGTTAATGAGTAACAATTCTTCACAGGGCAAAAATAGTAGAAGTTTTAATCATTTAATTTTCCTTTAAATATCTATTAGTTTTTTCCACACAATAAAAGACTAAAATATTCATTCAATGAAAATTTAACACTTGAAAAACGGTAAGTTCATTCAATACCTTTAGATATATATCTCAGACTGAGATTTCAGAGGATAGTACAGTATTTTTATAGTGTAGTCTTTCTTTCGCGCATGAGCCAATTCTCTAATTATCTACACTGTTTTTAAGCATGCGCAGATACTTATTTTAAATTATATAAGATTATTCAGGTTCTCTACAAGTTAGTGTTTACATCCGCAGGTTCCCACTAACTCACTGTTTAAATAGGTTCCCAATAAATCTATGTTTTCACACAGGTTCCTCACATGTCTATGTCTATGATTAGACACACAAAGTCCCATTCCCCACTAGTCCATGTTTACACACACAAGTTTCCCATAAACCCTTGTTTAAAAAGTGTGTATGTTTGCTTATTTGTGTGTGATCTGGTGATTTAATTCAACACCCTGGCCTTAGTCATTCCGGTCAAGACATGATAGTTTATTTAGTTCAGACATGATAGTTTATTTAGTTCAAGTTTCAAACCGGATAACCTATATTCTGGTCAGAGCTAGTTATCGGGCTACCAAAAATGACCCATTTTCAGCTTTGAAATTTTCACTGAGGTATTTTCCACAGCTTTTTCTCCGTCACACCAGGCACATATTTGTTATTCAGTTCAACTTTCGGAGCGGAGGGGATCACCTATGTTTTGATCAGACCGAGTTATCAATTTATCAAAATTGACCCGTTTTCAGCTCTGAATGGAGAGGACTAAGCGTGCTTTGAAGAATCTATTGTTTTCGGTGGAATACAAATGATAATGATTCTAATTATAAATATGTTTAAAAACTAGATTTCTATCATAGTAGAGTACACATGAGACCACCAGGCATAAGAAGTTCTTGCTCATCATCCTATTTTCAGCCCGAGTCAAAGTTACCAAATGGATTATACTCTGCATTTGATCCTCAGTCACACCAGGCAAATATGAATTATTCATTTCAAGTTTCAGACTGGATCAACTATGTTCTGGGCAGATCTGGTTATCGGGTTACCAAAAGTGACCCGTTTTAAGCTCTGAAATTTTCACTGAGGTTTTCCCTGGATTTTCCTCGGTTACACAAAGCACATATGTTATTCAATTTAACTTTCAGAGTGTATCACATATTTTGATCAGATCGGGTTATCAGCTTATCAAAAGTGAAGCGCTTTTAGCTCTAAATGGAGAGGGTTAAAGGTGTCTTGAAGAATCTATTGCTTTCGGTGGAATACAACAAAGGGTGACTAGTTGTCATGTTGTTGGCACCCACGCTACAAAATTTCAACATTCTATGATATCCGGAGGTGAGTTAAATTAGCGTATCAAGATTTGAGGACACCACTAATCCATATGAACTAATGAAAGAATGTAAAATACATTACCATGTTCCAAAATCATTAATTAAGAGGGTTACTAGTTCACATTTTGCTGGCACTCACTTTACAAAATTTCAACATTCTATGGCGTTCGGAAGTGAGTTAAATTAAAGTTCCAAGATTTGAACATACCATAGCCAGAGTTTAATTTCTCTGCAAACATCACTTCAATACCATATAACCCGAATAGCTTAGTTAGGCTTTTAACCTTCTGGTCCAGGGTTCAAATCCCTGTTCGGGTGGTTACTTTGTCTTGCATTTTATGCTTAGTGACGCTGGCTGGCTCTAGAAATAAAATTGGATAGCCGATGAAAACACATGTATCGAAATCGTATTTAAATTATAACTCCTATTCTTTTGATGTAAAGTTTATATGATCAAAAGATAATCGCAAACCGCCATAGTTTTAGTAGCACAGGAAGTTGTTTTAGGATAAAGTAGTCGACCTGGACTAAGTTTATAGCTTGTTAAATAGATATGCTGAGGATATCCTTTAAATATATAATAAATGATTCTAATGTACAGCTAATTAAATTTTAGTATAAAAATCTAATTACCTTTAATTGAAATCTCGTTGAGCAACCAGCAGTGCCAAACAACACTTCACTGTTTTCGAAAGGTGTGCTCGAAAACTTTACAACTTTGAATGGCAAACAATGGAAATGCATTCAAATGCATTGCCTTATATTAGAATCTCTTATCTACACACTACGCTTACTCCATACAAAAGTCAAAAACAAGAAAATAATAATGCGACTCAGATTGAATGTAAAACATTTTACTCATTAGGCAAGTGACCTTAATCTGTTAGACTAGCAAGGTTCAAAATCATTATTCAAATAATACACGGAACTTTTACCCGAAAGTTTGTATTTCAACTAAAACCAATATATTATTTGTAGTTAAAGTGGTTCTTTAGATGAGCAACTTATGATTTCATCTACACAAATAAAGCATTACAAAGTTTATTCAAACACGACGATGGGTTTTCCTAGTATTTTTATTTAGACTTACTGATATTGCATAATTTATGTTGGACATTTGAACACATTAATCTTGCAACAACATTTGAACATTCTAAGCTCATGAACCTAGGTTCAATTTGATTTTATCCTCTGTGCTAATCGCGGTTCAATGGTTTTCTAAAGTACATGAAAAAATGTACACATTTTCAATTTAAGTTGAATGATCTGATCCTTCCAAAAAATAAGCATTATAAAGTTCAACCTTTACCAGTACACAATACAAAGAGAACTTCACTCAATAACAATATGACGCAGTAAGATAATGTACGCACGCGATAAACTTCATTCTATGTCTTTACTATGATAGCAGTTTCAATCTGTGCACCTTCGAAACAAGACATATGTCATTTCTCTTCTTCAGAAAAAATAATAAAAGTATTCGTTATAACTTTTTTTATTTTTCAAAGTAACATTTCTGTATTTTTTATCTCTAGCGTTTAACGACTGCTCTAGTGGAACTTAGGGATTGTGCCAGTATTTTCAATTTGGAGATATAAAGTTAAAATTCAAAGACTGGCGTAAGTGGGAAGTTCACAAGTGTTTTTTCTTTCAAGATTTTAGGAGATGGCTCTGGCGAAATTACAGTTTCTGCTAATATTTTAATTTTGGGGAATGCAGAGTCAAAATTATGAGGGTGATGTAAGTGCACTCGTAAATGATTCATCATCATATGCCAGCTAAGTGCGAAACTGTAAAAAACGCTAACGTCAAAGGCAATAATCTCCAGTCATCTGATATGCCCGCCCAATGGTGCAGCCAGCATTTCCGTCAGACTTTTGCAATCAGATATATCATAATACGGGAGGCAAGTTGACTAATCAGCACTCATAATCGTCCCTGTCAATAATCACAACTTCAATCAGCAAGTCCTGACTTGCAACCCTAATGTCACAAGGAATGTTGAAATCATAACTTCAAATCTTAAATCAGTTTCTACACCATGAGTCACACTCTCTTGATGATGTCAAGGCAATCATCTTCACTACCAATTTACATTAATACACTAATCCCCACAATCTCATCAAAGATCACGCCAAAGGATAATGATCCCACACTCTCGATTAAACCACAAACATCTGATCACATCAACACACGGCCGCCATATTGTATAATGTTTGGGACATTACTACTAGAGTGATGTTCCACTTAAGTAGAAAATGACACTACGTTACAAACTTAGACGATTCAAATAAAGCTTAAGTCATTCGAACATATATTTATTATAAAAAAACCTGACTATAAAACAATTGACGGATACTTTGTTTTCTATCAATGAGAAGTGCAAAAATAAAAGGTATGGACTTAGTATGTTAGGCCATTTCTTCTGATCAGGAGGGAGATGTGCCCTATGAACTTGGGAGAAGTTACTCAACTAAATTAAATAAATTCATCTAATAATCGAGGCGAAAAAAATATGTTATTTTGCTATTTGTAGTGGTTGTTGCATATTCGAGCTTTTACTTAGAATACCACCAGATACTCAGGTTTCCACTTATATGAATGGAGAATAATTAACGCATTAGGCTTTTAGACCACCGGTCCTCCTCAGAGACAATTTCATCTTTAATGCTAAATAATAGTACTTTAAAATTAGGTGACAAAAAGGCTGGATAAGTCGAGAGTTCAATTTCCAATAAAACTTGTATATGATTAACAAATATTTAACTGATATACAATGTATACAAGCGTCGATCTGGACTTGCTTATTCTGATACGAAGATCTATGCATATTGAGGTAAAGAACGATTCGTATTATTAACGAAAATTGCAACACTTCAATTCATTGACAAACGACAGATCAAAATTATTCTTAGAAATCGAAACTGACACAGTGTGGCGAACCTACGCACATTTTCCGTGAAAATATGAAGCGTGAACGTAGCCATTGTTTGAGGACAAATAACAAACTCATAACTTACTTACACAGTATGGCACACTGACTTCTGGAAACGAATATTCTCTAAGTCTTTTTCTCATCGCTCATGGAATTGTATTGCCGCCACGGCAATGAATGCGCACTGTACCACTTCCCCCACAGGCCTCACTGTATTCAAGAATACTGTGGTGCAAATGGGTTAGAGAAAGTACTGGCTCATTTTAACAATGTCTTCCATCCTCGACATCTTGTTTGCAATGGACCACTAGACACCAAATACAAAAACACAGACAGAAAAATATGAAAATTTGTAGGAATCGAAGACGGAGAAAAGTGTTGCCACAATTAGACGAAGACCTATCAAATCATTGATAGCAAATGTCTATACTTACATTCGGCTTCGTGAAGTGTCGACCGCATCCGCCCCCCCCCCCCCACTGAACAAACTCAAACTCGCCGAAAATATTCTATCACTAAAATTCGCAAAAATAAACTAAGTTAAACTTTCGCTGTTACTATCTTATGAAGTCGCGCCATGTCGGAGAAGGGCTTCCTTTTAGATGTTGTTCCTTTCAATCGCTGGTACGTTCTGTGTCCAAACCGGGTCTGCAACTCGATATATTATCCCGAGACCCCAAAATTTCCACTCTCTTACCCGGGGGAGTAAGCTGCATAAAATCGAAAATTATCGCTCAAGAGTACAAGTGGAATGGATCCTTTTGGTGACCCACAACTTTAGCTATCTCCAATAATGGCAGCTGCAAGTAGAAAAACACAAAAACATACGAAAGAAATATAACGTTACCGTGAAAAATTCCGAACCATGGCCACGACTCTCTGTCGACGAAATATCTAAAAACAGCACTCTTAAGACATGTATATCTGTAGCATTGGACTACTTCCACTACAAAATAAATTCAATATTATAAACAAAAATTATCTATACTGTAATTATCCCCTGTGTTCACAGACACGCGTATATTGTGTAAGTACACCAACAGTATTGATAGAACAAACATGTGTGTAATTACGTAATCAAAACAAGTGAGTGAAACAAACAGTAGCAGACGACAGACAACTCCGCACCAAAACACCTTATGGAGCTGATATAAAGAAATAGAGGGAGCTGGAATCGATGGAGGAGAAGCTTGGAGGACTGCCCCTAAATTCACTTATGAAACACAGCAGCACGATCTACTGGTATCACTCTCACTCCTGGGTGGTCATCTCTCTTCTCTCCTGTTCATAGAAGGCTAAGCTTCTGGAGCTTTCTCGGTACAGAAAAGGCTGAGTAAGCTTTTGGTACCACTCATTGCATATACAGAAAGCTAAGCTTCCGATATGCCCTATTCCTAATTCACCTCTGTTCACAGAAGGCTAAGCTTCTGGAACTACCTCGCACACATAGAAGGCGAAGTTTCTAGTGTGTATTCTACCAAATAATCAACCTCATTGTACACAGAAGGCGAAGCTTCTGGAACGTCCTGGCACGCAGTGGGCTAAGCCGTTGGTGTCGTCCTTCCGTGCACAGAAGGCTAAGCTTCTGGAACACACCTTAACTTTAGGGAGTTGACACCCAAAGAAGAAGACGTCAAGGATACCTATTCTGAAATACTGTAATCTCTGTAATTAGTCGTTTACGGGACGCTATTTTTGTTAATCAGTTAGTAACTTATATCATTTATCACTTTTTACAATAAATTGGTTGAGGGCTAAAACCACAAACCCGTGTAGTACTTGCTCTACCTAAGGTACTCTGTGAAAGAACCGCAAGAACATTACGATATATTAACGTATGGCATTACACAATCAAATCACACAACAACATCTTAATTCAATTACATCATAGTTGTCAAGATCACACAGAATATACATATATTAATTACTCTTCATAACATTCGTATTACCATATTAAAATCATAGTTGTGATATCAAATATTTAAATGAGAAGAGAATGATAGTTAGAGAAAGAAAGGTAGATGGACCATAAGAAAGAAAGTAGCGAAGAAGCGGGGACATTTGCAAATACATGTTTATAATCAATATTCATGAACATACCAGTACTTAATTTACAATTTCCGTCCATACAATTCATTTTATCTGTATCTTACTTAATTTAGAAGTTGATGTGTAAATATACAAATAATTTACGTAATGAAAACGTAATCGTATAATACCACCCAACGTCCCAGAAATTTGTTTATTGGGAACTGTCATTCAAAAGTCTTACTAAAATTCATTTATTTCTTCGCAATAAACAAATTGCCACTCTTACTTAACTCAAAGTTTTCATATGCAAATTGTTATCACACTTCAAGTTCATGAGTTTTTCATTTTCTCCATGTGCTACAATTGTTATTTACTGCTATCACATCACACACTTAGTTTCAATACATTCCAAACAGTTGTACAAACAAGCAAATAGAATTAAGATGGCGTTCATAATTGTCAATGCTTCGGCTCAGTTTAACAGACGACAAGGATTATATATATATATACAGCAAGGGAGGCTTTACCTCGAAAAACTACCTCCTATTCATCTACTGCATTTGCCAGGTAGAGAGTTACTGCTTTCACTTTTTTGGTACTTGCGGGTAGCTATGACGCTCCAACTAGTAGAAGTCTCTACTAACAAGTAAGCAGTAGAATGGCAATCACTGACCAAGTTCCCTACTGACTGACTGTATTCGCTTGGCGCTCTCAAGTACAGACGACCATTGCAATCATTTATTGTCTATTTATTTAGCAACTCTTTTCAGCCGGAATTTAAAAGCAATAGAAATGAACTCACAAACCATCTTTTCAAATACTAGAAGACGATATAGATTAACACTAAAACGATATAGATTAACACAACAAATGAAACCTTACAATTTTTTTTCATCTAAGACATCATCCCAGATTGGTTTGAATCTAGCTCCAGGACCTTTACGGCCTATACGGTTAACTTTAATTGGAACAAACAATTCCTTTTCATACTCTCTCTCTCTCTCTAAGGTCTGAATTTCTGGACTGATTTATATACTAACTTTCCACTGTCTCTAGTTTGATCACTATCGATCTCAAATTCTCGAATTAGATTTTTTCCGTCAATCTTCATTAATCATGTATTTATTACGTCATCAACCAAATATTGTTTTACAACTAAGAAAATACTTTGTTTGTAGAACTTATTTCTCAATAATTTTATCTTTTCATCTAACCTTGCTTTTCGAATTCCCTCTTAGCTATCCGGAACGATTTATCACTAGCCAAGTATTTTGGTGCGCTGTCAGGGTTCCCATCTAACAAAACATTATTTTCTCTCCTTGGATCACAAATTTCTCTGTCATTCTCCTGTACACAAATTTCCAATTTTGAAACCTTCTTCCGGTCCTTTTCAGCTTTTCCGTTTTCCAACGCTGGATACCATTTTCGAATTCGTCTCTTATTTACCTTTTCGCTTTGATTCGACGATATCCATAATACCTAACTCTTTGACTTCTGTAGACGTTCCTATTTCTCCATTGGATAGGCTGTTTTCGTTCTGCAAAGTAGCAACTTTGAGTTTCAATTCTTCACTCTCTTTCTCCAGAGAATTAGCGCTATGGGTAAGCAACGATACTTCCTTCTCTAATCTTTCTTGGTTTTGAATATACGTAACTTCGAGTTTGGTGGTCTTATCTATTACATTAAGCAGCTCCTATTTCATGACTGTGTTAGTTAACACATCTTGCTCTTATTTCCTTCCTTAATCGCCAGTTTTCAACTTCAAACAGTATCAATTTCTTCTTGTCAATTACCTACAAAATAATTCTGATCTCAATTTCCTGCAAAGAGCTATCCGATTTTTTCTCTCCTGCTTGATTAATCTCGGGCACTTCCGGTACTCGAACCTGCTTGACCTGTAACATATCAGTGCTAGTAGACTTTGTTGCCATTCGTAGTTTAGCACTCCCACCACGAAGATAACGCCTATCTCGACCATCCCAGTGGCCATCGTACTTACAGTTTTTATCGCGAAACCGCGTTCCGCCTATCCAATATATATCCTCTAGAAAACGATCACTTTGTCTCCAACATCTTTCATTGAGACGCTCTGCATAACAACACTCTCTTCTATAATACCTCTTTGACTTGGACGAATACCTCCTATGCTGATAACCTTGTTCATCTTGATCCTTAGATGAGCTTTTCCCTTTTCTCCTTCGATTTCTTTTGTTTCTTCGGGCGCCTTTCTGCCCTCTCCCGTACTTATGGCTGCGATCTTCATTTCTCCCTACACACTGTGTAATCTATCTACTTTAGCCAAATCAGACAATGAGATGAGATTGTAATATATACCAGTAAAGTCCAGTATTGATAACAACGCTTAAGTTTTCGTCATGCAACTGTACTATCATGGCCAAAATTATGTTCACATGACTTTGTTATACATG
>JAGDQP010003988.1:44518-57199 GCA_022664845.1 Lepisma saccharinum | reverse complement strand
CATGTATAACAAAGTCATGTGAACATAATTTTGGCCATGATAGTACATTAACTGAAAAATCGTCGTGATTAGCAAATAAACACGTATCCTGTAAAATTAAACAATCATCTAGAAAAACAGATGTAAGTTAAGGCGTATCAATAAACAGTTGTTTGGATGTCTGGATATCTTTAAAAATTCCTTCCTGAATATGGCATTTCTTAAAGGAACACGCTCTAGTCCAGTGACCACGTCTGGAACAGTATCCATATCTTGAATTAAGAGCTGGACATTTATGATCACCAATTAAATGCCCTGCACAACGGTAACATTGTTTTTGATTGTTATGTTTGTTTTTATTATCTATGTGGACTGTTACGCTTGCTCCTGTCGGAACCAGATATAATTGAGAAAATCAGGTGGCGTCATTCTCATTGGAATGAAACACGCTGCATCTTGTTCAACCTGTTTCTCGATACAGATCGTATCAATAGTTTTTGGAAGGTTAATTTTGGATTTTCAAGTAACGTTTTTCTTGTATTCTCATCATTTACGTCTATAACAATCTGGTCTCTAAATAAATCGTGATTTGCGTCACCAAAACTGCATTTATTTGCCTCTTTTTAATGACATAATGAAGTCTTTGGCAGACTGAAACTCAGATTGTTTAATAGAATGAAACTTGAACCGTTCTACAATGATATTCGATTTTGACAGGTAGTGTCCCTTCAATTTATCAGCATTGGCTTGGAATGTTTGAGTTTTGACTGGATCCGGAGCAAAAAATCTCTAAAAATCCTGTATTATGCATGTCTTATCAAAGAGATAAATTCAAGCACTCGCTTTTCAGTAGGAATGGGCCACATCTGACAGTAAGATTCGTATTGATCTAAAAATACTGAAATGTCCATTGTTTCGGGGTCGAATTTCTCGAACATTTACACTTGACGCAACCCCTAACTGCGCCATTTCTGCTGTATTGTTTGTTTTGGTCATACTAAATAATGCAATGAATGCAGACGAACCCCAATAACGGTATTTCTGAAATGACCTAAAGAACCCAGTACAGCAGTTTCTAAAGTATTGCCATGTAAGGACACTAGCAAACTATTCAACATAAAAACAGATATATATCAATGTACAAAACAGTAATGCTTTTATTTAGTAGTATTTTGAACCCAATTATTACAAATCCATAACGTAAGTTCGATATTGCATCAGGTGAAATTAACAATGTTCCATCAGCATCATTAACATGAAAACACATATTATGTAAAAGCATTTGATTACATACTTAGCTGCTCTGATATAACTCCAAACCGTAGTTCTCCAATTTATTCATGTGATTGTAGTATTCCATCAGCATCTGTAGAAGTATATTAGGCGAACGGTAAATATCTTCGTATTTAGACTTTTCAACAAAGTAATCGCATCTTCTGAAGGTAAAACAAAAGTAAGCATCAGCTGATCAATAATCAATATTGCCAGCTCCAAAATCTAGAGAAGAGAGCAATGTACAAATCGTGCCTGAAAAAGTAACTAAATCACATCTCAGCACTGAAAACAAATCGTTAAATTATACAATCGTTGCAGTAATCCATCAAAATTCATGCAACGACTGATTCGGGTTCCAACGTCAAAAATCCTTTTCGTCGTCAAGAAAGCTATTAACATTGTTTTTCCAATCAAACAATTCTTATCTTCTTTTGTTTAATTGTCGCTTAACTAATTTCTCACTGAATGTCCTTAATAAATATATTTCTGTTCTACAAAACAAAACACGGGTTTCATTTAAGGCAAGGTGTTGCAAGAAACAACACCACTTTGATATACCGGCTTCAGATAGAAATCCGTTTTACTGTAAGATTAAGACAAGAATTCCCCGAATACTTCTGTATAGGGATTTATATGGCCGTAAACACCTATACCATCAACACAAATATTTCTAAAGTTTAATATTCTCTATAACGTTTAAAGTACATGTTTAATATTCATCCGATCAATTAATATTCAGGTACGCAACACTGATATTTAACCAACAAGACTATTCTTCAACTTAGATAAAGAAATATCGGAATAAATTGATGTGAACACGGGTTTAGTAGAACATGATATTACTTAAGTTTATCTTCAAGGGAGAAAGTATCGCGAAAATATTTTACATAATATTAATATCCTTCATAATATCTTTGATGAAATACTGCATTGTTAGTCACAGGATTCTTAATAGAGCAGAAATCTTCAATTATATTCCCCCGGGGTTCGGACTGATGGTAAATTCCTAACAGAAAGGTCTTTGCGATTCAGATAGTTAGTACAGTATGAACAAGACAAAACAGTAAGACCAAGCGGTTGTAGCACAGTTAGTAAAACGTTGATTTCGCTTTCGGGTGGTTCGATACTAGCAACTGAATGACTATGCTGAATGAGGTTATTCAGGTTTGTTTGCTTTTTTCAGTAAAACCAGGCAACACAGGGATAGTACCTTCAGCTCACAACTTTCCCCTACCCTATTCCGAATTGATCCATATATGTCTAAAGGTCACAAACACTTCAAATAGGACAGTAAGATGGTACAGTTATTGGCTACTTCGTCAGTGGTGGATCCAGAATTTTTGTAAGGTGGCGTCCAGGGAAATAGACCAGAGGAATTTTCGATATTTTTCCGCAAAGTTAATTTTTTAAGTATGTACATATATCATATTTCTCCTTACGTTGCTAGATTTTATCATGGAATATGACACTGGTATCCCCAAAAATGGATACTTTTAGATAATTAGGTTTATCCGGATACGAAACGGCTTTTTTTAAAATAAATTGTCAAAATAATGCTACAAAAATAAAATAATTTTCATTTTTGGTGGTGGTGGGTTGGATCCAGGACTGTACTTTGCATAACTGTATGGAATAATTATAAAATGAGGAAATTAAACACTGCGTACATTAGGATGAATTCACATTTTATTTATCAGGATTTCAGCTATAGTGAAGTGCGTACATGTAATACGTTGACACATGTTCATGAAATCGTATCAAACCTAGAGTGGTACAAAGCTGCCAAAACGTCATAAATAAATTCAAATTCATATAAAACTGTGGAGGTTCGGGAAAACAGACTTTGGGTTCCGAGTTCGGACCGGAATTGGTCATTTGAAGCCCCCTGTAATAGAGCGTTATTCTAGAAATAGTAACATAAATCGTATGACAGAGCATACTATCGATGAGCCATCACTCCCAAACAATTTTGTGGAGCACTTCCCCCATATATAATTTGGGCATCTTTCCTTTATTATCGAAAAAGACGCACCACGCCTTCACGCCGACTGTTAAATATGATCGAAAATAGAACGATGGCTGTAAATGGATTCTCTACTTATCGTTTTCACTACTTTTCAGGACATATATTTCAGAAATGAACCAGTAGTATTCTTTATTATAAGATAATGACCCAAAAATGCCTGGCGTACCGTAGTTACATTTGTTAGAAACACCAAATTAACTATAAACAAATTATAGTACTTCTCCTGCCTTCATAGATCTCAACACAACTGACAATCAGACACTCACATTACACTCGTGTATTCTATTGAGTAGCTTGTGAACTGCAGTAACTGGGTCATCTCTACCGGTGGAACGTCTCTTCCGGATTTATTTTAAATTATGAGTTCACATACTAGTACTTACAAATACTTGGTGAAAACACAGGAATTTTTAGATAAAAAGTACGTTATGATCAAAATCGATTTGACAATATTTTTAGAAGCATTTAGAGGGGGTGGGTTTTGATGATCGGGCAAAACCGCACATGAAGCTGAATAATACCGCAAGAAATTTCTATATACAACGGTAATATGCATTGCAGTTTGATTGGCTGTAGTGTGTGAGTTTAAAATCGAATACAACACACTTGATTAAGATTATCCTTTACTTTAGACATCTCCATATCATGCTTACTATCGCTTTCTCTAAACTGGCAAGGAAACTTCATTTTCCGTCATTTTCACATTTAGTCCTCGTCTTACACACCGTGTAGTTAAGTTTGGTACCTAGACTGTCTAAACTTCAGTACATTATCCTTGTCATCCTTCAACATTTTAAACCAACCTTACTATCGGATCCCATTTTCCTATCAGTGTATTTATTTCAGTATTTCAAGTATGTCCATATTTAGATAATGAAATCAACTATCCATATTAAGAACATAGGGAAAGTTGGGGAAAGTTGAGATTTCCGAATTGTGTACGGCATTCGCCAACTTTCCCCTACATGTAGCTTTCTGTGGAAAGGGAGAGCATTTCGAATGATAAACTAGTGTATAGTATGTCACACTGATATAACCATTGTTTTTCTTTTAGTGTGTCATATCGAGTGGCTTCGCAAACGTAATTATCAAGAACAAAGTACAAAACTAGTAAATTTTTGAGTGATTGAGATTATCAAGGTAAGATACTAACATCACTTTTAGCGACGATATCTCAATACTATCTACTGTAATCAGTCGATGCAGACGTTGAAACGTTGCTACACATTAGGAATGTGTCAAATATTACATTTTATCTATTGAATAAAGAAGCATTTACTTCGGAAGTAATCTGATGTGAAGGTTAGGCTTTATCTTTGAAAATTTTCCATTGTACCCCAATCCCTGTCTCTTCATTGTTGTTTTAATAGAGTTAGTGGGCAACTATCAAGTACAAATTGTCTGCATTAAGGTGCACATCTGCTCTTTAGTGAGAATTTCGCAGTAAACTCTTTATCTGGATATTTCAACATGCACTCTAAACACCAAATACACATTGAAGTTCCAGTACATCAAAATGGTAAGTAAGAAAAATTTTATATTTTACGTATACATAAAACTTATCTTCTTGAATCTCTCACACAAAATATGTATGTACTGGAAATTTTCATATGCAAAGGTTAAACTTTTTATGAAAGAAAGCAGGTTTAACGAGTTTTATTCACGCGGAAACGTTGATTCAACCAAATATGGTTGAGTAAATCGTCGCAAAAGTGGATAGTTAACCCTTTCGCCAATCTTAAATCTACCTCGTGCTACTGATTGTCAGAATAATAATGGCATATGCAATGGCGTCGGAAAGGGGTGGACAAAGTGTGAGTCCGTTTACTCCGTTATGTCCTGGCACTTTAAGAGGCCTGCTTTCGTGTAATTTTTATTTTCAAAATTTCGACAAATTTATTTCTCTAACGTGTTGGCAGCAAAATGTAATTTGAGCAATGTTACTCTCATGTGTGTCAAGGTTGCTGTCTCTTGGACCATAAAATAAGAATGGATCGTTAATTGCTTGACTATAGTGTTGAATTCAGCTGAAAGCTAAGCTACGTTTCTCCAATTCCACTTTACACAAATAAACAAAGAATAAATGAATAGACAATTTGGAAAAGTATTCGAGCAGGGGTATCCTGGTACCGGAACGTCATTCCGGTACTGCTTTTTGGGAGAAAACATGTTCCATTTTTACAAAATATATATATATATATATATTTTGACTGAGTCTAATGAATCTTATAATTACCCCACACATATGAGACTGGCAGTGCCACATGTGTCAAGTTTAGTGGTTGTGAAATCGCGCGGTCCAGACTTGAAAGACTGGGATCCAGAGCTATATGTGAAAACGTAGCTGCGAAAACACCGAACTGAAGAAGACACCAGAACAAGACAAGCAAAACCAACCAATTTGAAGGATTTTAATCCACTTGATAAGTTTTTGTAACACATTAACACGTGGTCGTATCAAGATTGGACTGTTTCAGTAAATAAAATAAAATATTTTGTACTATGACATTTCTTCTGTTAAATGTTTCCAAATGTTAAGCCCTTCAAATTTAATTGATAAAGTGTTCCATATTTTTGTCAATATTAACAATTTTTGTTTCATGCCCATTCCTCGCTTCACGATTATTGGTATGACATATGAAGAGTCCGGGGGAAAATAATGGTAACCCACACTGAGCATGAATCGAGATACTGCGTTCGGAAAATTCATTCGCCCATGCTGGCTTATGGGGCTTCTCACAAAGAAATGGCAACTATGCGGCTATTATGCGTTTTTCATTTGAGCTTTTTCTACAGTTAATAGATATGAGTGTTACCATTCTGTGTATATACTCAACTCATATTTTGTAAAAATGAGGGCTATGATTGCTCTGCACCGGCTCCTTCATATGGTAGAAATTGAAACGTTTCGGTTCTGGAAGATTTACGAGTGCACCCCTGTATTCGAGTTCTCATATCTCACCCCTTAAGGATGAATTCACACATACAGTGCCATGCCCATGCCGTGCCCCTGCCATACCGTAACAGTGCCGCCTTGAAAAGAAACCATCCCGGTCGCAATAACATCTTCCTTCTTGCAATCCATACTTGGAACTGGTGTAGACAACACGGCATGGAAACAGCACCCAAGGCTAATTCACACATAGAGTGCCGTGTCGTGGTCCATGAAGTTTCTTTTCAGACTGTGAGATTGAAAATGCATTCAGTTGTCTTTTTTAATTCACACATGCAGTTCCGTGCCCGTGCCATGCCCCGACTTGAAGAGAAACCATCCCGGTCGCGGCTTCTCGGCTGCGATCCTTCGACTTTCCTCGGCCAGTCTGTGGATAAGGAAGGTTGTGTGTCAAAAATGAATGAAGAGAAATTGATCATGTTGGTGCAAGAGCACGAATGCTTATATATCTTACAACACAAAGACTATGATAATATTTTTTTGAAAGATAATATTTGGACCGATAGAGGCAAATAACTGAACAGTAATGACCGTAACGTGAGTTATTCCGAACGACCGAAGCTCAGGTAGCAGTGTCAGTTTAACAATCGGAAGGCCTGGGAACGACCCCAGCGGCCGCCTATTTTGATTAAGTGTTTTCCAGTTTTTTTTTTTCGTGTCACTCCAGGCAAATGCTGGGATGGTAGACCTATATACAAACTAGGACCCGACCAACTACCTCCCAATAATATATTTCCGATTTTATGCTGGTCTGGTTATACTGCTCACGTTAATGAAGATCTAGGGCTGTCAAAAAAATATATATACCGAAATCGGTATCGGTATTTTGGAATACCAAAACTTCAGTATCACCCATACGGAAATATCGATATACCAATAATACCGAAATAATGATGTGCTGAACAGTATCAATATACTAAACAGTATAGGAATATTGAAATACCGAATTCTTTTGAAATTCTTACAGAATGAACTTATAGAGGAAGCAGCATGACAGAGTTGAAACTCCGAGCCGCCGTAGCTCAGTGATAGAGCGTTGGCGTAGCACTCGGGAGGTCGTGGGTTCAATCCCAGCGGCCTACCATCTTGACTGAGGTTTTTCCAGGTTATTTCCACAGTCACAACAGACAAATGCCGGGATGGTGCCCTCATTATAGGCTCTTGTTCTCACATTTCCCAATCCTTTCCCCACCCGTATCACGGCCTGATCCTTAGATGCTTGAAGGCCATAAATAAAATTCAGTTCAAAGGCAAGAGTAGAAACTAGGTCAGTTTTGATGACCCGGCCTGACCCGGAATAGGTGATCCGGTCTTAAACTTGACCTGATCTGACAACTTAATGAGCTCCAGTTTCGTATTTCTCGTGCTCTGGGGTTGACACTTCCTGTCCCGGTCACACCTCAAACGAAAGGAAATAATCAAATGCTCTACTTTGTCCTCCGTGTGACGAGACCTAAATCGGGTCACCGGGTCCCAACCATATATCCGGTCCAAAACTTTACGTACTGTGCTATAAGCGCTATCATTCTAGCGTTTATTGGAGACCTAAAATATAACATAAAACAACTCTCTGAACACTTAGGGCAAATTGCAAAGACGGAGTTTAGACCTAGTCTAAGGTAGGCTTAAGTTGAAACATTAATTTCGACTTGAAATTGAACTTCCTTTTTTTTTTAGTCATCTAAGGCTCAGGCCAGGATAGGGGAGGGGAAAGATTCAGGAAGGTGTTGTCCAGGGCCTACGTTGAAGGTGCCATCCCGGCAGTTGCCTGGCGTGACTGCGGGAAAACCCTGGGAAAATCTCAGTTAGGATGGTCGGTCGCTGGGGTCGAACCCACGACCTCTCGAATGCTACGTGAACGCTTTGCCACTGAACTACGGCGGCTCGGTACCGGTCAGGAGTTAATAGGTCTCTTGGTAATGACCAGGTGCAATCAGGATAACGTAAAAGGTGCAGAGGAAAACAAATAATCGGAAGCATCTTTTGTCTTCTCTAGCCCCACTCTCATCCATCAACAATACCAACTGTATTCACTAATGTTCCTACCCTTTGTCCTGTGAAATGATTGTAAGGTCACTAAGCTATAAACATTGCGTTGTTAAAAGAAAAGAACGAAAGCATGTACTCTTCATCTGAAGCGTGCAAGGATGTAAAAAGTTGGAACTTCATTCGGTATTTCGATATTTTCTGTATATCGGTATTTCGGTATCGTTTGGTATTTTGGTATATCGATAATTGTCGGTATCCAAAACATACCGACAGTCGGTATGAAAATCTCAATACCGAGCACCCCTATGAAGATCAGTATTTTCGTTTACTTGCTTCATTTATTATTATTTTAAAATAATAAATAATTTTGAAAATATATTTATTGAATAATAATATTGTTAAAAATTATAATACATGAAGTAAGTAAATACGGCACGCCATGGGCACGGTACTATATGTGTGAATTAGCCTTAAGAGGTTATAGCCGCCTCACCATCCTGAGGGGAGCCACAACGTATTATTATTACCTTTCTTCCTAGTTAGCAGCACTGGATACTCTTGTTATACTCGAATTCACAACTTGTACCATAACAAGTCGACAGACTTCTTTCGTTTACTGGTTATAATGTCTGCTATTTTAATGTATGAAGTTTATTTCCCCAATTCGGGTTCACACAGCTTCTGTAACACAACGAAGGTTGTTTAAATTAAAGTGATTAAATCGCGAGTTAAGTCAGATTTTTTTTTAAATCAATGATTTAAATCAAAAATACTTTTTTTTAAAAAAAAAAGTAGAAATAAAATTCAGTATTTTCAATCATTTTGTGATTTGAATTATTTGTAAGCTTGAAATTTCACTATTAGTCCCTATGTGATTATAGTTATTTATGATGTAAACCAAAACCGAAGTGATCGACGTAAAATTTTAACAAACTATTTAATTAGTTCATTTTGATTAGCGAAATTTTAGAAGAGAACATAGAAACCCAACTCACATTATAAGTTTACAATTTGTATTACAAATATGTTCATTTTTGTAATAGATATAAAAACAAACACACAAAAAACAAAAAATCCAATGTGTGCCCGTACCAACACCTACTTTGTGTATTTGTATCAAATTATTTGATTTCTTTACAAATTGCTCAAAAGCAATTTATACTCAATGGAAGTGTAAAATCATTCAACCCTGATCATAGTTCAGAAAGATGACGCACTCAATAACAATCCTTTAGATTACAAGTTATTTTAGTCTGCTTATTGCATGTCTAGTTCTCTAGTTGTAACCATACCAACAGATTCTCAGGTTTTGTTTTCATCGACATCTATAATTTCGGCATGTCTATAGTAGTGACGGACCAAACTAAAATCACTAAAACCAAACCAAAATCACTCAAAACACACATATTACACACTACCGGCACATCAGCCCGTATTCATGGGAGGCGTGCGGTTTACGCAATTGTTTTCTTGAACTTATCGTACATTATCTTAAATTACTGAACATACCAACGCGAAGGTTAGGTAAGGTTAGGTGCGGTCATGTATCTTTACAAAATATATTTTCACACATATTCGCACTTACCTTCAGTGCACAGGCGTGAACACTTTCAATTTCTATTAGAAAATCGTGTACAATTGTTTCGGGGCCTTTTCCTTTGCTTACATAAATACTCTGCTAAATAACCTTCAAAATGCACTTTCACTCGTCATTTTTAAACGATTCAATAAAACTCACGTAAGAAATGTCACAACCATCACAAACATGCGCCTTTTGAACAGTGACAACAACTATTACTCTACGCCAAGTAGTCTACGTCCCGTATTTAGTAACGACAAACAAGGATTTCCAGTTTATTTTCAATTATTTGAAGGTATTTAGTAACCTGTCTGGTATAACGATTAACCTAAACAGAACTCAAACTATTAATTGCAAATCTCAGATCTCTGAATCATTACTGAAAAATGTAAAAATAACTGAGGAAATCAAGATACTGGGAGTGACTTGGCCGAAGGTGCTCAAACAAACCATTGTCAAAAATTAAAATGTCATTTTAGGACGTATGGTTAATTGTTTCAATACGTGTAAAGAATGTTTTTCATCTTTAATAGATAGAGCACGCTTTTTAAATATTTTTGTGTTTAGTAAAGCATATTATAACTTGCAGCTATTTCCGTTTCAACAGATATTTTGGGCGAAAGTCGCAAAATATTCTGGAATGTTTTTATGGCATAAGCAAATGCTATGTTGTAATCGCGAAATATTATTCCTTTCTTACCATCAGGGAGACATCTCATCCGATATAATGAAGATGGTATTAAATAAGATTACTTTAGAAGCTCCGGTTAACATAAGATCAATTTGGGAACCGATGTTTCCCTTAATCAGATAATCATAGAAATCATGTATGCGCTTATCAACCATATACAAATAGATACATATTCAAATTTATATGTATCTTCAAAATAGAGATAATAATTACAATGATTCCTTAAATATTGATCCCAAGGCAGATTGGGACCACATATGTGGAAATTTAAATAACCTCAAATCTAATCCTATATTTGCAAGTGTACAATTTAGAACCATATGGAATAAACTTGTATAAAAAGGTATCAGTCAATCTGACTAATGTGAGAAATGTAGTTGTACAGATACATTGTATCATTCTCTCTTTGAATGCTATAAACAACATAACACATGGAAGAAATTTTCTTAAACAATAAAGAGAACAATCCGATATCAAATAAAAAAAATTGATGTAAGAAGCGTTTTTCAACGCCCTATATTTAGATATTTCCCGCCAGCTAGACGGAAGTTCTTAACATGGATATCGGCTCAAATTTTAGATTTTGTAAAAAGAAATAAAGAAAGTAGTGACGTGCAGTGGTATATTGATTACTTGACACTAACTTTTAATCAAATACCGATAAGGAGAAGAAACAAGAACTATGCTAATTACGATAAGGCAGTATACTAATAAAGTTGTTATATTTGTATCTGTACATCTTTAGGAGAGATTTGTATATTGTTAAGTATGATTTTGCTTTCGATAAAATAAATAATTGAAAAAAAGTGGTAGAGCGCATGGCTTCTAATCGTGAGGTCGTGGGTTCGAATCCCGTTCTAGAAAATTTATTTTTATGTAGATATATTCCTCAAAGCATGAATAATTAGATAAAATAACAATAATCAGTTTTATATGTATCCATACAGGCATTTCAGGACATAAGTTATTATTATGTTTAAAATATAACATCAGAGAAGTGGTGCGTGTTGACAGAACGTCGGTATATTATATGTGAACGTTAAAAAAAAAATAAGTAAATGTTGTTATATTCAAAGTCGGATCAAGGTGTCATACAGCAAATTCACTATCCCCAAAGTTCATACAAATTAAATATCCCCAAAGCTCATGATCCCCACGAACGATGACTCACTTTAAGAGACTAATCTGTACTTCAGTAAAGAAATACTCTGAAATGCTTTTTTCATATGGAAGTGGTGAGGTTTTGATCTCTCTCTCTCTTTCTCTTGGTTGCAAATTCTATTACTATTACTAGAAGGAAAAAATGCTTAACTTGACCAGGGCTCGAACCCATGTCCGTGTGGCATTGGTTTAGAAAGCAACGGTTTTAACCATGACTTACGTTTACTACTAGAAAAATATTGCCGAGATTTGTCTTATTAAAACACCACCAGATTTTATCACGCTAAGTGGACCACTTTGTACATTAGTGACTTTTTATAAAGAAACTCCACCCACCATTTCGGAAAGGATCTAGCAGGGTAAAATGGTGAAAAATGCCTTGGAAGGAATCGTGATAAATAAAAAAAATACTATCAATATTCAGCATAAAAAATGATAGCTCTCCACCAAATATAAGCTCAAGATAAGATAAAAATGAATTGTATGGACGGTAACAAAATGTCAGATCAAAAGATGCTAACCTAACCTCAAATAAAATTAAAGTATTTTTTTGTAGTTTAGCGATATCTCAGTCAGACTTGCACCTACGATGACTTTTTTCAATGAACATTTTTTCAAGCTCTACAAGATGGTAACTTTTGTAGATTTGTTGGCGAAAAATTAAAATTTTGAGAGAGGTTAGAAAATTTGTAATTTCAAAATAAACGAAGATAACAGTTGGCTCGAAAAAAAAATATGTTATTTATTTTTAATGGTTCTATATCCATGAATTCTTCGGATGTTTAAAGTGGTAGAACATAGCCAGACAAATAAAAATTGGCTTTGTTGTCAGTTTTAAGGCGATCTACATTCGTTTCTTTAGCTCGCAATGGTTCGTGGTGTCCTCAAAATTTGCGACGTTTATTTAACTAATTTTCCGACATCATACAACGATGAAATTTCGCACAGCGACGTAAGTTGGGTGACAATACAGCATTGCATTGTTACTTTTACACACACACACACACACACACACACACACACACACA
>JAGDQP010003988.1:1010-44418 GCA_022664845.1 Lepisma saccharinum | reverse complement strand
TATATATATATATATATACACATACATACATACATACATACATACATACATACATACATATATACATACTTTTCTTGTTACAGAATTCTTTATCCTAAAATAAATAGTAGTCTGCACCGGGCTTGGTTTACCTGGTTGCAGAACACTTCATGATTTGAACTAAACAATATTAGCTTGAGAAAAAGTATGAACACCGCAATAACCCGAATAAAATTAACAAAAAGGACTTTCTCAACGGTGCAAATTTACCAGGACAACGCCATCAGTTGAGCACAGAGATTGGAAATAAGACACGTAACTACGTTCCTTACATACATGTTCGAAGCAGTAGTTTGCTATATTGCCATCGTAGATAGTAGTATACTACTAGAATAGTTACACAAAACTGGCATGTATGTTTTTTGTTTAACCACAGGCTTAGCTTTCTCCATTTCTACCCCCTCCTAGATTACAACAAGTACATGTTCGAATACAATAATCAAACAATTTCGATTTTCTTAAGGATGGCTTTCTCTGTACTGTCTTGTTGCCTACAATGCATGAATACCTTTCCAGGTAAATGAAATTAATAACTGTGATTTATACAATGGCTGACGATAATAATATGATAAATAATCAATGAATAATATGTTAGCACTTTGTCCATACAGTGTATATTCTATGCAATGGGTAATAGTATCAATATGCTAAATACTCAATAATCAGTCTGTAAACGTGTTTTTGAGTCATTTGATGTATACACTGCCTTCAGCACTTTATAGCTTCACTGTTTTATGTTACTTAATACATCAATTACAGCTATTTAAATTTTTATTTTATAATTTAAATAAGTGTCTATTATTTTATGAGCATCCTATAGTGACCACTCATTGGAAATTTATATTGTTATATCATGCCGTAGAATGAAATCGATAACAATTGGAACAAAATATACGTTAGATATGTCGAAATCGTCGGTCAGGATGACACAGAGTTAGAGATGAGCCCCGGTTGTCTTTCTCAGTGCTGGTTTGAAAACCACAAAATCATAGACTTTCAATCAATTGTCTGAACACAAGCTAAATGGACAGATGCAGAAAAAAATTCCCCCAGTTTTCCCTTCTGAAATTTTAAGAACAAACAAGACATCTGTTTCTTCCCTCCTCTCTGGATGGTGTAATTAATCATCAAATAATAGAGGATTGTAAACTTCTCGGTACCTGCTGGCGCGAAATTGGAGTATGTAGACCATTATTTTGACGAAACTGACATGTTTCCCACATAAAAACTTGACCTACGCTCCCTTAGTGTATTAAAATAGTACCCCTTTGACCCACCAGGGAGAAGGGGAACTTCTATGATCCTGGGAAACAGGAAGACTCTGAGAAACACGAATATTTGTCATCTGAGAGTTTGGGGAAAATGTGTCTCGCCAGAGATCTTAATTGTTGCTACGTGACAGATCACCCCAATATGTTTTCACACGTACCTGATAGCTTCTTTAATTTTCGCAGTGTTTGAGAATATTTGGGGAAGTGAAAACGTTGTTCTTGGAACATATAGATTCTATGGAATATTGTAAGAAAAATGGATGTTAACTCTCTCTTGTTAAACACAAGAAAACGGTGCAGTTTCATACGAATTATTAGAAGTATATTTCATAATTAGGTATGTCTATACATACAAGATAATATTTTGAATCTTGAGACGATGAAATAGGTATAATGTACACATAGAACAATGCAATCCGAATCACTGCAAGCAGAAATTAGTGGAAAATTGATATTGTTTGCACACTTAGCGCTCCTGAGGTGTGATTATTGTCCGGAAGAAGCGTTTTCACACCTCCGTTTGTATAGATGAATGAAATTCCAAGACCTGAGACGATGAAATATACATAATTTATATGTAGAACAATGCGACTGGAACCAATGTAAGGTGCAATTTCTGCAATATCGTGATTTGTGAGCTAGTTACCGTCTGAAAAGGGTGCAAAGAAGTGTATTTTATGTGTACACGTGTATCTAAGTTAAAGCTATTTTAACTTTAAATATCAGGTATATATGTATTGCCTCAGATGGTATGTAAAAACTATGTAAGAGGATTTCCGATGCTACTTTTAAGAGAATTTAATATGGGGTGGTTATTGCTTTGAATAACATACGAGACGCATTAAAACCGTATTTGAAATCTGAATTTAGCTTAATATTGGGTGTTTGGTGCTTTAGATAACGTGCGAAAACTATGAGATGCCTTCCGACCTGCATGTTTAAGTAGAACTTAGCCGATTAGCAACTGCTTTGAAGTATTCATTGGTGTTTATAGCAGAAAAAACCTCTTTTGAAATAGGAAAAGATCGAATTAAACATCACACTATCACTTCGTTGCATCTTATTTTATATCGATTTAACCTCGGTAAGGATTATTTTGTGGCAATCTATACGATAAAAATGTGACAAACGTCATTATGATGTCTCTAAAGCAGATTTTTCAAATGAAACTTGTAACTATTTGAGTGTTTGTTATCAGGAAGGGAGTTCTTGCAGTCACATAAAGTCAATATATAGCGAGAAAAGTGAAAGAATTATATAAACATGAAAACAGAGCTATTTGATGTGAAACTCCTGGTGAAGTGAAGTATGTTTACAAAGTTTGTGCTATAACTTTGAATTATCGAGCGGAAAAGCAAATAAATTACAAATGCTATTACAATTTGGTCACTGTAAAGTATGTTAGTTAACAAATCTTTAGCCCTTAAAATATCTTGCGCAAAGCAGGGTACAAAATCGTTTCCAAAGGACAGTACAAAACACACGCAATGGTCAATAATAAGCGGAGGAAGCTTAATCCTTCAAACAAGGAAGATTATTCTACTCTTCCCTATGGATATTGCAGTGAATAATTTTCGCACAAGTTACAATATGTAAGTTGACAACCGAACTTTTGTAAAGTTAAATCTGAAAACACTCTTTGTTGTAAAGGTGAAAACTATTTTTTTTCTTACGATTAGTTTGTGAAACAAAAACTAAACAACTTTTTGTTGCAAACTTTTTTCCTTACTATTTTTTTTGTGAAAATGAAAACTAAAATTTTTCTGTTACATTTTTGTCTTAGAAATTTATTTTATGAATTTTTTTCTTCTTACTAAAACTTTTTGTTACAATTTTTTTATTAATAATTTTTTTCTTACGAAGATTTTTTCATTCGTACTAAAGCTTTTTTGTTAGGAAAATTTTGTCTTACAAATTTTATTCTTACGAAACTTTTGTGTTAGGAAAATTCTTTCTTACAATTTTTTTGTTACGAAAACTATTTTCAAAAAATAAATACCTTTTGTTAAAGTAAAACTATTTTTTTTGTTACGAAATTTTTTTGTAAAACAAATACTTTTCTAATTTTATTTAATACTTATGTGAAAAATTGTCTTCCAAAGTTGATAAAGAAATTTGAAATAAAATGCAAATCAGAATTCTTATTAACTTTTTATTATAATATCCTTTTCATTGTACAGGAAACAATATTTACTATGATTTAACTTTCTATATCAGTATTTTGTAGTAGTTGTCTTTAAACATAATGATTTATACCCGTCGTTTTTCAGAATTGTTTGTATCACTTGTGTGAAAAAGCATCACTGTTCAATAGTTTGTATCAAGTCTGTAATCACAATATTTTTGTATAACTTGGAAAATGTTTGAGTCTGTATATCTCTTACTTATGCACAAATAAAAAGTTCGTTGTTAGTACAAATCAGTTGTTTTATTTCCTACAAATCCAGTCATTGTGTATATTCAAAGTTAGAAGGAGTGAAGATTTTTGTTGGTAAAAATCCATGGATACAGGGTATCTTTCACCCATAAGATTAAACGAATTCTGTCCTTACTTTCGGAATCTGTTACCATCTTCTTATAAGTCGTAACAAATTTATGCAGTACATCAATAGAATCAGTGTGGGATTCCTTAAATTTCTGGTATATTTCCTCACAAATCAAGGGAGTTTTTAATACATCTACCATACGAAATAGAGTAATTTCCTTGCTTAAGTTAACACGCTTATGGTCAAAGCCAAAGGAAATATGGCGAAAGCACTCATCACAAATTACACTAAAGCATGGTGCCCATTCTTCGAGAATTGACAGCACACATCCGACAGCCACCTCGCAGAAGTACAGTCACAGCTAGCCATTGTTTCGTGGTTCAACTTCAGCAGATTAGTCACAATCGAATCATCTCGACAATTTATTGACTTCATCAACCAATCAGATTACTTAAATTCAAATGACGTCATTACCTAGTATAGTAGGGTTTGTTTGCTTATTTCTTGTTACAACTCTACAATATGTTTAAAGGAAATGCTATTTTATTCATAGAGGCTAGTAGTTATGCTTAACTTTTAACTTTTTATTTTTATATGGGCCAATCTAGTAACTTAGGACTTCGGCCCCTCACGATTCGCCAATTTACAGCCAGTTAAAATCCACACCCATGCCCCTGCCGAGACTCGAACCCGGGACCTTCGAGCCGATGGCCTACCACCGCAGACCGCTCGACCACCCGGCCGGCTAGTGGTTATGCATGCCACCATTAGATTAGTGTTTATAGGTGGTGGTCAACACTTTAAAGAGGTTTGTAGTCACTAAGTTCAGCTTTGGATACTCTTTTGTAGTCCGTATCCTATGCGGTATGCGACCTAACATTACTAGTAAGAGACTTTGGCTCTGGAGGTGTAGTCTAAAAAATATTGACTAACAGACAAGAAAACTAGGTTATACCATTTTATTAAAATAATCGATGGTTGGCAACACTTAAAAGTTTCGTATAAGATGGCCACTCTTGTTGTTGAATTACTATACAAATGGTAAAGAATAACTTATTAAATTATTTTAAGATGGAAACATGGTTAAGTGCAAGATGGCAACAATGCTTGCTCAACAATATCAGCTGGCCGAGGATGTGTGATATTCTTTCACAGACTCATTTCCCCTACCTGTCTCCTACTCTCCCTGTTTGAAGCATACATATGCTCACAAGCTGTGGGGACAAAGCATGGACTTCCGGTGCATACTGGTAGTTTCTCAGTGTGTGTGTGTTTGTGTGTGTTTCTGGTGGGTGTCTACAATAATTGGCATATGTCTGAATAGGTTCTTGCATCAAGCGACAACAATCACCAGTCAAACTCCCGTAAATATAGGAAATATTTTTTCCTCATACAGCCAAAAATTCTACCAGGGAAGATATAAACGTAAGTATAATTTCTTGTTATCATTTCTATTTGTCTTTATCTGGGTTAATATACTACACAAAACAGCATACATAGAGGCTATACCTACTTTAATTCATTAATATGACGCATAAAAGTATGTTAGTTGTGAATATTTCTCCTAAATGGTCTCAGAAAAGGTAAATTTATCAATCCATGACGTATAATCGAAATCTACATTGTAATTAAAGGGGGTACAAACACTTTAATTGACAACAACAAACACTCCTATAGATCTCATTTTTTCCCGTATATTACGAGTAAATGTGACTTCAAACAGGCTTTCTTTTGGTTACAATCAGTTCTTTCTAGCTTTCGTTTAATTCAAACTACTTTAAATACTGCTTGTCTCCTTAACCAAGAGGTCTATTCGGCCATTACGATTTAAAGAGTAGATTGTACCTAAAATCATATTCTAGCTCCTTCAAATGGCACTTTTCTCGCTATATATTGTTTTCCATGTTTTCAAAGTAGACGGAATTATGTAAATCCGTGCTTTTCGCCTTCAAATACGCGTTCAAAATAGTTTAAATGAGAGTTATCTCGTTACATATTGACTAAATGTAGTTGTTAGGAGTTATCTTTGTATTAATAAAAAGCAAAATATAAACAATTTTGATTTACCAGACTTGATTTTTCATTTAATATGGAAGTGTACAAGTAAAATAATGTCTACATTCCATTCTGAACAGTCCCTCGCGCGAGAAAATCTAAACAATGACTCCTTCGTACCATAATATTCGTGAAAATATAGTTTGTTTCTCTAATATTTGTGTTGAAATATCTATTTCAATATCCGATATTAACAAACTTGTATTGCACATGGTCAAAATCGAACAATCACATATCTTGATGCCGTCATTATATGTACAAGTACTTCTTTTGTGTTAACAAATCTCCAATATGGCGTTATTCTTGTATTTTGGGTTTCAAAATCATCTTAAAGACTATCTTTCTGGTTAAAACTATATTCTAAAGTGTCTTTCATAGTGACTATCGGTAAATAAGAGGTTTTAATTCCCAGAGTTTCACATCAAATAGCCCTGTTTTCATGTTTATTAAAGTTCTTTCACTTTTCTCGCTATATATTGACTTTATGTGACTGCAAGAACTCCCTTCCTGATAACAAACACCCAAATAGTTACAAGTTTCATCTGAAAAGTCTGCTTTGGAGACATCATAATGACGTTTGTCACATTTTTACCCTATAGATTGCCAACAAATAATCCTTTCCGAGGGTAAATTGATATAAAATAAAATGCAACGATTCATTTCAACTTGAATTACCTGCTAGAATGTCTCTTTTGTGGTAAATACACTCTCCGAAGTGATGGTGTGATGTTTAATTCGATCTTTTCCTATTTAAAAAGAGGTTTTTTTCTGCTATAAACACCAATGAATACTTCAAAGCAGTTGCTAATCGGCTAAGTTCTACTTAAACATGCAGGTCGGAAGGCATCTCATAGTTTTCACACGTTGTCTAAAGCACCAAACACCAAATATTAAGCTAAATTTAGGTTTTTACATACCATCTGAGGCAATACATATATACCTGATAATTAAAGTTAAAATAGCTTTAACTTTAAATACACGTGTACACATAAAATACACTTCTTTGCACCCTTTTCAGACGGTAACTAGCTCACAAATCACGATATTGCAGAAATTGCACCTTACATTGGTTCCAGTCGCATTGTTCTACATATAAATTATGTATATTTTATCGTCTCAGGACTTGAAATTTCATTCATCTATACAAATGGAGGTGTGAAAACGCTTCTTCCGGAGAATAATCACACCTCAGGAGCGCTAAGTGTGCAAACAATATCAATTTTCCACTAATTTCTGCTTGCAGTGATTCGGATTGCATTGTTCTACGTGTAAATTATACCTATTTCATCGTCTCAAGGTTTAAAATTGGGGCCAATTACGTAAGTTTCGTCTTTCCCAATATAAAATTTCATTCAAAATTGTATCTTGTATGTATAGACATACCTAACTATGAAATATACTTCTAATAATTCGTATGAAACTGCACCGTTTTCTTGTGTTTAACAAGAGAGAGTTAACATGCATTTTTCTTACAATATTCCATAGAATCTATATGTTCCAAGAACAACGTTTTCACTTCCCCAAATCTTCTCAAACACTGCGAAAATTAAAGAACCTATCAGGCACGTGTGAAAACATATTGGGGTGATCTGTTACGTAGCAGCAATTAAGATCTCTGGCGAGACACAATTCCATTTAAGGTATTCATGCAATGTAGGCAAGAAGCGAGTACAGAAAAAGTCGTCGTTAAGAACATCGAAATTGTTTGATTATTGTATTCGAACATGTAGTTATTGTAATCTAGGAGGGAGGGGTAGAAATGGAGAAAGCTAAAACAAAAAAACAGCGGTTAAACAAAAGAGTACCTGCCAGTTTTGTATAACTATTCTAGTAGTATACTACTGTGGGTGACTGGTCTAGCCGTCGGTTTCTTGAGTGGGAAGTTTCGGGTTCAAATCTCGCCCAGGACAAAACAGTTTCTTCTTTTTTCTTTAAACACTATTTTATATGTTCATATTTGTTATTTAATAATTGCCAAGGTGTGTATAAATAGCCGATTGCTTCTGAAAGCTTCTGAAAGTATTTGAATGCACACCTAGCGAGGTGTGCAATGGGGCACGGTGCGTCCGAAGGGAACTGGGTGGCGGAGCCGCTGAGGAACGGAGCCCATGTTAGCAGTGGGCATACGCATAAGTGCCGTTAACATTCCATTCCACCTATCAAGTTTCTATTTGGGACACATAAAATTCATTTTATATTTATCTTATCCAAATCGCTGTGCTCTTCATTTGCGGGGTCAAGATGGTCGTAACAAATAACTTTTTAAAGACATCCTTTTCTTAAGCAATTCGTACTAAAATGTAAAAAAAAATGTTTATGTATGAAATTGATGAGGCGCGCAAATTGAAGAATTTATAAAGTGACTCTCTATGAGAGCGCTCCCTGTGAATTTCTGTTTAATCTGTCGTTCCAACCTGAGGGTTTGTGATATATCTTGTATAAGAACCAGGGGAGGGCGAGTAAATAGGAAGTCAATTATTCAATTACCGAGTTCTAGGATGTCGGGATTTCGGAGTTTCTTTTTAAGTGTGTTCAAAAATTTGCTACATCGAGACTGAGGGGTTTCGTAATATCCCAAGTTTAATACAACATTTTCAACTGATATGAGTAGCATTGTCAACGAACACAGGCAATTTAAGTTTTTTCTTGAAAATGAATTTGTAGGTGTGTTCATGGTAGCTCATAGATAGAGCGCGGGATTCCTACTCGTCAGGTTTTGAGTTCGAATCCAAGAGAGACCTTTCCTTTTTCTTTATTAGTAGAATTCCACAAAACTTTGATTCAAGGAGTGGTTGCTACGAGAAACATTTTCAAAAAAAGTTTAGGTAGCCCTAAAAACGGCTGTTTTGAGAATTGAGGTGGGAAACACTAATATTGTGTCCAAGACCCTTCTGCATTTATTACACGCTCCCTTCTTCTGGGCATGGAATCTATCAGATGACTGACAAATCTATCTCCTTCCCCTACCTCCAGCCATGCCTCGGAAACAAGGTCTCACATGTCATCCCGAGTTCTTGGTGGATCTGCCTTAGGCCAACTGTCCCTTAGAGTACGCTTCACCTCTGTCCACATATTTTCCATGGGATTGAGGTCTGCTCCACAAGACGGCCAGTCAATTAAATCAATCTCAGGCTGCCGTGCGAACCATTCCTGAACCACACGGGCAGTATGTATTGGAGACTGGTCTTGCTGGAACTGAATAACATCATGAGGCTGAAGTACTCGTACTGATAGCACCATGATGGTACTCATGATGTAAGTACTGAGCACTGTCCATGTGTCCTTCAATTCTGTGTAGCTATCCTGAACCGCGACTGGAAATCCAACCCCAACATGAAATAGATACACGACCACTGCGATTGCTAGCAGCCACATATCCAGGGTCATATCGGGTGTCCCTCAGACGATACACAAAACTGCGACCCTCATTTGATGTTTTGAAAATGGATTCATCTGAGAAAGCTACGTTTTCCCAGTTGCGATTCACATTCGCATATGCAAATGCAAGACGGTAAATTGTGTGTTTATCTTTGAGTTTTTCCTAAACGGCAGCAACACGGCTATGTAATCCAACCTGACGGACCTTTTGCAGCGCTGTCTGCGTACTACCAGGAAAGTGGGAAGATTCTCTTAGCTGTCTAGACGTCCTTAGTGGGTCTAACCGGGCTTAGTTTACTAATCTCGCATCTTTCGCCTCGGTAGATACATGAGGACGAGCAGGAGATTGTAAATTGCCAGTCTGACCTGTAGTACGATATTGCCGAATCCATCGCCTGGCTGTAGCGGCCGGGTTGCCCAATCGTCTCTCAGCTACAGTTGCAGTATAGTCCTCTAACTTCCACAAGGTAATTACATCTGAACGTCTGTCCATGATCAGCATTGATCAGAGATGTGAGCGGTAAAGAAACAAGTAACAGCAGGTAACTGACATCTGATTGGTTCATTGCAGGGCACGCCCCTTGTTCGAAACGATTTGGTTAACATTCGCGCAAGGAATCTTAAAATGGAGCAAGGAATGTAATAAAAATAATAATAGTTTTCATAAATGAATTATTATAAATAAGAAAAGCTGTTTTAATAAACAAAGTTAATTGTTATACTAGCTTTGCACGTATAAAATATACATTCTGAATTTAAACCTAGAAAAAGCATCCACAGGCTTGCACTGTTACGGAAATAAATCAAATTTAAACTTCTTTATCTAAAATCAAAAACATATAATAACTTCTCTTCATCAGATGACAAAAGTATAAAATTTGCCAAAAAGAAAAGAGACAGAGTGAGATCAAAGCCTCACCACTTTCATACGAAAAAAAGAATTTCAGAGTATTTCTTTACTGAAGTACAGATTAGTCTCTTAAAGTCAGTCATCGTTCGTGGGGATCATGAGCTTTGGGGATATTTAATTTGTATGAACTTTGGGGATAGTGAATTTGCTGTATGGCACCTTGATCCAACTTTGGATATAACAACATTTACTTAATTTGTATTTAACGTTCACATATAATATACCGACGTTGTGTCAACACCCACCACTTCTCTGATGTTATATATTTTACATAATAATTACTTATGTCCTGAAATGCTTCTTGTATTTTTATTTTATAAAACTGATTATTTTTATCTAATTATTCATGCTTTGAGGAATATATCATTATTTAAAAATAAGTTTTCAAGAACGGGATTCGAACCCACGACCTCACGATTAGAAACCACGGACTCTACCACTGAGCTGACATGAACACATCTATATTTCTTTCTGTGTTGTGGTTCCCTAAGCTGCTTCTATTTCTATACTCTGCTTAACTTTATTCTCAGGACACCTCGCACGACTTATACGATTCTGAGAATTAGTAAAAACCATCAAACATATAATTACATAAATTAATCTCTTCAAACTGATGCCACCGATTTGTCAGGAACTTAACGGAGGACACTAAATGCCTACGGTTCGCTTCTGCTACTTTCTTTTGATCTTTATGAATCTTTAACGGGCGCCAGGACGTAACTGGCCAAAAATAAATAAAAAGAATAGAATATGTACATATGTATGAGAAATATTTTGTTAACTTCCTGATCAGTTAATGTAGATTGTAATGGGAAACTCTATCGGAGATAGAATAATTCTTTGCTTCCTCTAAATAACAATACCTCTGTGTGCTTCTCGAGGGAGAATATAACGTTTTATTTTATTTTTATTCTGTACAACAGTGCGGAACGATTTCTCTAGGAACTTGGCTCGAAATATTTCAAATGGGGACAGAACTATGTATCACGACTAAATTTTATAGGCTAGGCAATGATTACTTGACTCAGTACTATATTCTACAAACGAATCCATAACCAACATAAAACGAATCAATTTAATCTGTTTAAATTAACTATCACTCCTACAGTTCCCAGTTTCTCAATTTTTCTGTTGAGATTTCTATTCAACCCGGGTTCCTTGCTGGTACTCTGCATCAAATTGTTATCACACACATATATATATCACTCAGCGAAACAATATATATATATATATATATATATATATATATATATATATATACCTTTATCCCTTTTCGTGTGTTTCCCAGATTCTAAAAGAAAATTGAGAAACGTCCTGAGTAGAATTTTCTCTTCCAATCAAAATTGACGGATTTCAATAGAGACGCTCCCCATTTGGGAACTCAGGAACACCTCTGGCAGGGGGGGATAACTCAGGAACACCTCTATTTAAAAAGACAGGGTTTGGGAGAAATCATGTCCAAAACCTTTGAATATCTCTCCCGAGGGTTTGTCATCAGTTTTTAGGGAGAAATATAGCTTTGTGGAAGAATCCTGGGGGGAGGGGGCACACCATCAATTTGCAGGATATCATACACGTATACTCCTATAGCACCGAACTTGGCTATACCTTTACTTTCGCTGATCAACAGAGTAATTTCATGTAGGATTACCAGCACTCTACCAAAAAAAATGTAGTAAATTAAAAACGAGATATTCTACTTTCTCTCTCTAAAAAATCTCAATTTAAACCTATGCCTATTTTGAATCTTAATTCCGCAGAAGCATGCCAGAAACACGACCCAAATGCGAGCACAAAATTTCTGAAATCATTCTAGCTAGCTCACAAGAACATTCTTTAAATCAATTTATGTGCTGCAAACGGACGACGCTGCTGAAAAAGGCGAAAGAATCTTACACCCAAATTTCTCCGGACCTGAAAATAGAAACATGAAATTTACACATTTGAAGATTATTTCGTCCCCACACACTATTACCTGGCCATTTACATTATTTATATCTAGGTTTTCTTTCTTCGAGGGATGGTATCGACTTCGACAGACCGATATCCAGGGCCCTCACTTCACACAACCACACACTTCAGTATTCCCGCATTCTCTCTCTCGAGCCGCATTCTATCTCACCAGCGCTCGCTTATCCGCCAGACCCCTCTTCCCCTTCCCGCAGCAAGAAATCCAGCCAATCACGGCCGCTACTCAAAACATCCGATTTCCTCTCTCTCGTTCGAATCCCGTAGCCAGAGGAAGAAACTAAAGATCTTGACGCCTTTTGTCCAGCGTTCCAAACTGAGCCCCAAAACCTACGTGACAATATGTTTCCAAGTGCACTCTGCTGTTCCCTTCTTCCCACTCCAAGCAACAAAATAGAGTTCGGAAAGGGGCAACCTCCTCATAGAACCACGCAAACACGAACTTTCAGGAGGCCAAAATACTTATCGTTGTTTCCATAGAGAAATCGTTTTGCAACATTCAATACACAAAAACATACATGATAAAAATGAATAAATGATTAAAATGAATTCATATAAATATATACGACACTAAACACAATAATTTCATATACAGTATTACGAATGAATATAAATGATTATAAATGAAGAAAGAATGAAAAGGAAAGAAAGAAAGAAATAAGTCTAGAGATTTCGGGCTTTGTGTATTAGTTTAGTTTTTAGCTGGCCAGCTAGCAAGGGAGGGAGGGGGGGGGTTGTAAGAAGAAAATAAACATATTTAAATACACTTAAAAATTAAACATAATATGTACAAATACTATTCAAATTTCCTTATCACCCTGAAACTTTCCTCGTTAAAACCACTGAGTTCATTATGTCCAGTACAGGGTGATTCAAAACTTAATCTCCATTATTTACAGTTAGAACTCTCGACAATGCCATGCAAGGATCATAACATCTGATAGAACTCCTTTTGAAGAAACATGACTGAATTTTTGGTGTTCAAAACAATGAAATTCATGTACGTTTCAAATGCTGTTGTTTTTATCTCTTCTCTTTTGTTCATTGTACTATGAATGCGAGAACTAAATTTGCTGTCTTCACTTTCATTGCACATGTGCTTTTACGCATGGAAACGTAGGTGACAAAACGATCACGTGCTCAGGTGTATGGGTGGTTTCGAAATACTGTATCGTTACGTATTTGACTGAATGTTACTTTTTTCTACACTTAATAACATTTCAACATGACTTATTGCACTTAAAAGAAAAGAAACATCTGCACTTTTTCCCAATTGCGACGGTTCATCCTTCCTTCCAGGGCTCGAACCAGGGTGTACATTAATCGCTTGCACCTTTCGAAATAATATTCGCGCGAGAATAACACAAAAGACGCTGCCACCCCTTTGTAACTATTTGCTATACAGTCGCACATTCTACCCAATTATTCACTCCCTATTAGCGCTTTTGTTATCATTTCGCTTCAGTAACGTTTCGCAACATTTACACTGTCGATTAAGTACCATATATTCAAAACAGATTTTTACACAATTTGTAGTTCGCGTTAGTATCTCCTTGGGTAGCATTTTTCTCTGAAAACACTAAAATGCAAATATCTAGAAAACTATAAACATTCGAAATAAAAGGCGGTGTAAAAATTTGAGAGGTGATTGATTATACCAAAAGAAGTAAATTGCTCCTGTGAACATTTTGTGAAATTCCGTTGGTTTTGCAGATACAACGTTTCCAATTTGAAGGCCAAGCTCCAACCTAACAATGGGAAGAAAATGGATAATTTTCAATAGATCAGAAACGACTCATTGAATATAATTTTGTTTGCGGAAATTTATTTCCAGGAACATGGTGGGTCATCTTCATATCAGAATATTCAGCCGTTTTATATCCACTGCTGGATCATCTACCCATCTTACATTTAGACGCCATCTCGGTCGTTTCTTTCCTTTAGGAATCCACTGTAGTACATTTGTCGTCCACCTTCCATCTGTTGGTCTAGCGATGTGACCGACCCATCTCCACTTCATCATCTTCGCAGTCTTGATTACATCCTCTACCTTTGTTTGTGCGCGAATCAATTCATTTGTCTTCCTGTCCCTCCTGGTTATTCCTAGCATGCATCTCTCCATTGTTCTTTATGATACTCTTAATCTTTGAGTCATTTGCGCATTCAATGTCCAAGTTTCATGGCCGTACATTATTACAGTAAGAGACATTGATTATAAACTTTATGCTTCAGACACATTGGTAGTTTGCTTTTGAAAATAAAATGTAGTCTTCTAAACGAACTATACGTCATTTTACATATATTAATTTTGTCAGTCAACTTGGCATTAGATGCTTTGAGCTGACCTAGGTCAACATGCTCATTAACTATGAGTATTGTCTCTTTACTTCCTTCTTTGCAGCATGTTGATTGTACATTAATTTCGTTTTACCTAAATTCATTTTAAGGCCTATTTTCGAACTCTCATTACTCAGTTCTTCCATTCTGGTTTGTAGTTCTTCTGCACTTGAAGCAAATAGGACTCATCAGTGAATCGTAGGTGATTAAGATATTCGCCATTAATTTTTATTCCAACTTCATCCTAGTTTAAATCTTGGAACACACTTTGCAAGACCGCAGTTTTGGAGAAATTAAATCTTCTTGCCTTACCCCCTTTCCAATTTTAAATTTTTCACTTTCTTAATATAGTCTAATGGCATATGTAGCAATCGAGTAAATGTTTCACAGTAACTTGATGTATGCCCTTTCGATGCCTTGATGTTCAAGTGATTTAAGTACTGCTACCAAGGAGATCGAAGCGAAAGCTTTTTCAAAATCTATGAATCCCAAACATAGTGGAAGTTCATATTCATTAATCCTTTCCATAACTTCATTCAATGTTTGTATGTGGTCCATTATGCTAAATCCACGACGAAATCCAGCTTGTTCCCTTCCCTGGTTAAAATCTAAATCCCGGTCAATACGATTTAAAATAAATTTGGTGAACATTTTGTAAAGAATTTACAGTAAACTAATTGGTCAGTAGTTTTCGATGCATTCTTTGTCCGCTTTCTTGTGGGTATAAGTAGTAAAAATAAGATGTCACTGGGTTGTCAGTGTTGCCAACTCTGTGTACCTTTATTTTTTTTTAAATTTCACTATGTTCTATCCACAGTTTGCAACATTTGAAAGCAATAAATGTTATACCGGGTTGGCAAAACTGACAACCCGGTGATATCGTGGTTTTACGCCTCGTACCCACCATGTTAGAAAAAATTTCCTCCAACGAATTTTTCATTCAAAGCATCGTTTCTCATTGCTGAAAACGCTGTATCTCCAAAACGAAGCGGAATTTTACCCATGTTCATAGTAAATTCTTTACTTATTTTGATGTCAGCAATAACCTCTTAAATTTATGCAGTACATTTTAGTTACACCCTGTATACAGTATAGAGTGTTGAAGTGAAACTATCTTGTTTCCATTTTCTTTGCTGCATGGGCTACGAGAAAACTTGAATTCATTTTCTTCCAATATGCGGTTAAAAATCCAAGATAACCATCGGAAAATGGAACCACACTTTTTGGCAAATTAGCAATATATATATAACAGAAAAGGATTATTTTCACTATTTATTAAAAGCCAAAATTCTTTTACTTGTACATAAGCGGCCGAACTATATTTGATTTAAACCGAAAATATGAGGGGCAGCCAATGAGAACGGGTCATCAAAGTCAAAAAGTGTCATTCCGCATTTATTATCTTAAAGGTAATCTATAAAACTGTTAATATATTTGTGCGACAGGGAGATAAAACGGTCAGTCTCATCCTTGAAGAAGCTGCTGGGCTGCCAACGGAACCATATATCGGATCAAATTTCGGATCGGGTCACCGTATTACCCATGTTCGGGTCAGCTCTGCTCGGAAAAGCACGTTGACAGCTTGCACCTATACACCAGTCATATGTTTATTATGCTGGAAGAAACGTTAGCGATGCGTTTGTTAGTCCAACATCAGAAGGCGAGTAAAGAAGAATAGAGAGATGTGATTCTTTTTTTGACTACTGAAGAAGTTGGAGGACGAGACATTCATCGTCGCATGTTTGCTGTCCAGATCTCTCCCCATGTGATTTCCTCGTTTTTGGAAAGCTGAAGAGACACATTTGTAGGCATCGGTTTGCATCGGACGAGAATATGTGTGACTGGAAAGATCTTGTTCCGTCGGCAACCCAGAAACTTCTTTAAGGTTGGTATTGACCGTCTTATCTCCAAGTGGGATAAATGACTTAAAATTTTGAAGATTACTGTTGATGTAATAAATGTCCAATGATACGTTTTGGCGTCTGAACCATTTTAATTGACTACTCCTAATAGACAAACGAAGTTAAATGTTTTCCTCTGCGTCTGGGTTTAGATATCGTCAAACCTAATCCATTTGTTCGTGTGACAATTCATAGATTTATTTTTACTTCAAAATATACGAGTTTGATGTAGTACACAAATAGAGAACTATGATATCGAATTATGATTTTGAACAAAAGCTCCTATTATTTGTTCTCCTGTCTGCTGATTTTCTCTGAGTTTTGAAAATTGCTGTTGAAATTTGGTGGTGATACTTAATATTTGAAAAAAAGTAATGTGTATCTACCTCAGTGTATAAACATAACGGGGTGTTTTATCCCCGACTTCAAAAATATTAGTCTGACTTTCCACAGATTACCCAAGGAGACCAAGTTTAAAGTTGTATCTCTCTACCGTAGCCCTTGATGACATATTGTCATAAGATGCGCGGTATCAAATAAGAATGCAAGATGCGAAAATGAAATCTCACTTCGTAACAATTCCTTATATAGCTGTAGTGACATCGGTGATACATTCAAAGACTAAATGTTGTTTTTTGATGTTATTTTGATGTTTTGTTTTCTACTATTTATCTATATTTCTTTCTGTTTCAGGAAAAGATTTGGTTCTAGAATATCCTATAGATGAAGCAATAAAGCTTACAGGTTAGTTTGTCGGTGCGATTTATGTTATTAATAGTGTTGATTACCTAGCTAACTATTTTAATGTTTGCATAATGCTTGATTAAGAAGATTAAGATGTGAATTTCAATCGGGGTAAACTTAAGTTTTCAGTCATGTTATGTACAAATTGATACATCTTCCGAAACAATTTAATAGGATGACAATTATGTTTGTATTAATTGCAGTCTCCAGAAGCCAAGGGATACAAGTGACACTGACGTATAAACAAGGTCTAAGTATATATATATATATATATATATATATATATATATATATATATATATAACCCAAAATGTATGACAAAATTGCCATATATTGCACACAGAAACACTAAGGTTCAAGATTTGTTTATACAAAATACAACAGTTTTATATCACATATATTTAGGGATATACATAAAAGATTACCTCAAACTCTTTTTATTAGCCAAAGTCACGCGTATCTCTTGACTTCTGGACTCCTTAATTAGCTAATGTAGAAATGTTAACATTCGAAATCATATTTGTGCACGTGAAGATTTTCACTATGAAAAAAATAGTGCACTTACTGTACATTTTTTGAAGCCAGCTGTTTTGAACTGCTCTTAGATTGTTGCTCTTGAGATGCTATTTTTACTATTATCTTGTTGCTTTCATGTTAGATTTGTACTGGATATTCTACGAGGGTAAGTCAATAGGTAAATTCACTCAACGTTTATCATGTATTACAACAACAATAGAAAACTAGCAATGACATCATTTTTCAACAGTCACCCTGCTTCCCAATACACTTGGTCCATCGTTTCACAAGGCTTCCGATGCCCTGAGAAAAGAATGGTTTTCGATTGAGCAGCAAGCCACATAGGCATCGCTTACTTCACCTCTTTCCTCGTCCTTCAAGATTGTTCGACGGTGTTTGAATTTTTCAATCCATTGGTAAACACTTCGCCGTTCTAAAACATTGCCCCCGTATTGTGCTGACAGTCTTCTAAAGATTTCAGATCCTGGTACACCTTGAGATCACATAAACGGATTACGGAACGCTGTTCTACTGTGCTGCAAACGGACAGTGGCTCAGCCATGTTTACTTCGCGACAGCGAACTGAAGTGATAACGCTGAAACCTGCCACAAATGAAGACAATGGTGCCATCTATTGGCTTGCGAGCGCAGAAAGCCGTACATAAAACGTACAGACGATTAGAACAAGGGTGCACATACTTCTTGACTTACCCTCGTATATTGTAACAAGAAGTAATATATTATGTCGAATGTACAAGAAATGCAGGAGTTCATTGTGTATTTCTAAAGGTTAGTTTTCAACGTTACTTTTCTACCTATTGTTAGTTTCCCTGAATTTCTTTCTAAAATCACTTCTTGCACATACACATGTTTGCTTAAAACATATCCTGATAAATTTCGACTCACTAATTCTTTCATCAATCATCTGAAATATATAAACGAGAATTGTGATAAATTTACTCTAGTCTTCGTAGGTTGTAAGGAATATGAACTTGGTTACATAGTCCGATCGTACCAAACATCCTTGCTTCATTCCTAGGATAAAATGTTGCTAATTAGTACACTATAACTTCTGTTTTAAAAATACAAAAATGTGCAAGTGTTGACAGATCATAAGTGAAAAATTATATAAGAATATAGCACGAGCCTCTGAATTTCGTGTTTCTCCATTTGAAAAAAAAAAAAAAAAAAAATGCTCACGCGAAGATTTGTGTTTCTGTTGAAAAACTTTAGAAGTCATGTGTAACGCGTTATAATCGTTCTATTTGAATACACATTGTTATTAGGACGACAACTTGTGAGAAGATTACTATCATTATGTTCACTACGAACTTCATATTCACACTCAACAGTATGTTGAGGTTTTTGTTGCGAACTGTGCTCTGAAAGTACAACTCTTGTTCCTGAAGAGAATTATAGGTGGCAATAACTTACTATAACCGGAAGTTATTGTGTTGGCAAAATGCATGTGAGATTCTTCTGGAAAAACAACAGTCTAAGAATATTCTGATAATATTTTAGTCAGTATCACGAAACATTTTTCTATTAAAGCGATGTTTTGTGATAAAGAGGATCCGACTCCTAATGTGAGTAGAAAGTGTATTGGAGGAACTTATAGTAGTGGAGGTGTTGTGTACACCAACTTCAAAGGGAAGCTACTGTTATTTAATAGCGGATAAAACCAAAGTCCTCTACTTGCACCATAGTTTTGGGAAATCAGCTGCAGATACCAACGTCCGTAGGCTGGTGGAAAGTGCTATCGGCATTGCGGTTCTCGTGTCCTGTACAATAGTCACGTTAGTTAGCTGTTGCATTCACCAGAGGCAGGCCAAAACCCTGGAATGGGGCATGTTAACTACTTGTCGGGCTGAATATGTCCATTAAACGTTTATGCGCCACATGAGCTAGTAGGGAGCGTCAAGGCGATAAGCCAGTGAGGAATAGTCGCCCGCACAAGAGAATCGGCGTGGAAGAATTTAACTCGTAACTCGCATAGAAACTTGTGATCGCAAGTTTCGTTTTACTAAATGTGCAGAGAGAGTACGATAAACGTCCAAAAACGTCGTATGCTTTATCATAACTTAGAAGTTAAACAATTACAGAGCTAGGCAACGTGAATACTGTGTTACGTCAGAACTAGGCAAGATTCTGATTAAGGCAAATTTCAATCTTGTGAAATAAAGTTGACATACACGAGAGGTGAAGCATCGCTGCAAGGATATATTTAAACTGTGTAGAACGAAACTCATAGCAAAAGTATGTTTGTCTCATACTGCATTCGAAACACTATGGAAGTCAACACCATATGAATAATTGTACGAGGTCATTCAGAAGTTTTATTGTCCATTACGAGGAGTATTCGAGACGTAAGGATTCTGGAGGACGGTAGGAGAAAATCCACGACGGGAATTCTTTCCGTTCAGACATAGGAAGTGTTATCTCCAAACATTATATACATGCGTCTAAGTCAAGACAAGAGTCAGTGTAGAAAAACGCATAACCTTATAAACCGCAAAATATCAAATAGGGCAGTGAACGTTTGTGCAAATGTGCACGATATACTGTACCATGGAAAATATCCATTTATACGAACGTGTGTATTTCTCGAAGCTTTGTTGAAGTATTAATACATATTTGTTAGCGACATATAAAAAGAAAGTCGCACATCAAGTAAATCATATTTAGCAGCTGTGACGTCATTTGTGGATTGTAATTGTGACCTACTTTGTACTGTTGTATATTCATACTTGAATCGCTTAATAAAACGCTTTGCATTCCTCACAATTAGACTTGTTGAGTATCGTTCAAGTTATTCAAATTTCCATGGGATTATCCCGTTTTCTTCCACTTTCTTAATTTCAGCAATAGACTCATCACCATAAACTCAATTCCATTGAATGGTAATTACATGAGACAGTTTTATCTCAGCTTGGCAGAACACCGTATAACTAAAGAATATTCAGTGTTGTCTGATAAGTCCTTTATTACAAAAGACTCCTGCTGTTGGGACAGAAGAATAAGACTAGCACTAGTTACTTTACAAGCGAAGAGAATCCAGTATATTAGCTTCCAAATCAGTTGTTTGCAAACTTGTGACATTAGGAATGCAATCAGCGTTGAGGAACCTACAAAACCCTAGTTAAATTTATAGTTTCATGTTCCCTCGCGACCCCCTTGCACACATTCCGCGACTCCTAGGTTAAGAAACCTTGATTCAGAGAAATAAAGTTGTTTGCAGATTTATTAAAGTGACTTCACATAGGGGATTTCCCACTTCTTTGTCAACTGTTGACATTCTAAAACTACCTGTCGTTCCTGAAATTGCTGAATCGGAAATCTGAAATAATCGTAAATGTGGGTCTATTGGCAGAAATTTAATAGTTTGTAACCAACTTACACCAAATCAAACCAACTTTTTACAATTGTGGCTCTTTTTTGAACATTGGTAAGAAATAATCGCATGCCACTCCGAGTGCTGTTGTATTTGCTGTTGTATTTGCTGTTAGGTTCCTTATTATCCAGGCATTACTTTTTTTCTAAAAACATTTCGTTAAATGTCAGAAGAAATATGTTTGAAGCCTGCAGAACATATATGCAATGATTACAAATGCTACAGTCATCTAACTCTACAGGAAATTTGGCGAGGATACCGATCTTCAGATAGAAACAACACCCCACTGGAACAACGTAAAATTTTCTAGTAAGAAGTGAGTTGCTTGTTACTAGTTACTTTTCTTTTGTTACTTGAATATTTCCCGGTGAAGACTCTTCAAATATCTTCAAACGTAAGCAGCAGCTGAAAATATATCAAACGTTGATAAAATACACGATAAATAAATTTGATAGAAATTAGTGAATGAACATCAGTGTATTATAAAATAATCTAATGATTTTGTTGTTGTTGTTGAATGGACGAATTAAAGCACTGTTCACTCCCAATGAGGTGGTCAAACCGCGAACTGACATATAAACAGACACAGACATAGATATCAAACACGCCAGTCGAATGGTTAATGCAGTGGTGCTAACTGAAGAAGTTTCCGTGTGAATTCAAAGCCTGAAGAGGTTTGCTATGTAGGTTTCAATTTTCTCTGCTTAATCGCCCAGCTACGAACGGATAACAGCAAGTATCCACTATACTAATAAATTATTATTATTAATATTATAATTTGGAAGTGAATACGAACATTATGGTAACTGTTTTGGCCAAAGTAATGAGAAACTAATTTTGGAAAGAGCATTGAAGTATCTGTTTTCACGAACTATGAATGCTTCAATTCGGTGGCCGATTGCTTTGGAGATTAAAGAAAACAAAAAGAGAGAACAGATACACCAAACAAATTGACAACGAACTGAAAAGAAGGGTATAAAGTAGTGGTATAGTAGACTTGCCTCTTTATTTCTTTGGTAAATGTAAACAGTTGGTAGAAAAACACGAAGTTAGTTAGTTATTCTTTGGTTCGGGGTAACCAGCAGAAGAAAGCATTAAACTTCAATTTGTAAGCCAGTCTTTAGAAACTAATTTCCTTTCGGGGAAAGTAAAGCCAAAACAAAGTCTGGGTGGGGGTAGACTGAGTAGAATTTTACAGGGATTCAATAGATTTTTTAACAGTCTAAACATTTTAAATGTGGGGTGTGTGCTCCACGATTTAAGCGGATAACACCCCCGATTGGTGGGTCTGGCAGAATCCCTGATCAGGGCTTAGCTAGTGGGCGCGAAAACACGCTGTGTTGGATGTTGGAACATCTTGCGTGTTCGTATGTACTGAAGCGAGCAGCAATGCAAGAGAAACGTGAAACACGTTCATATTCAGTGAAGTAACGAAGAACGTATTTGTTTTTATAAGTAGCCTATTCATTATAATTAAGGAACGACCGTAGTGATGTTATACCGAGCGACCATAGCTCAGTTAGTAAAGCGTCTGTTTAGCAATCAGGAGATCGTTGGAACGGTCTCAGCGGACGCCTATTCCGACTTTTACAGGGTTTTTCCCCATTACACCACATAAATGCCGGAATGTTACCTACAAATTAGAACCCGACCGACCACCTTCCAACATCTCCCCCATCCTGTGGTGGTCTGGGTATAATGCTCACGTTAATAAATGCCAGTATTTCGATTAATTGAGTTCATCAGAATGTACTGTCACTGTCTTATCCTACGCATATTCACCCCAGCGGTGGCAGAATAATAACGAAGATGGATATTAGTCATTATTGTCTGTTTACTTATGAACTTTAGGCATCTCTGACTCTGGCTGGGAAAGAGATGGGAGAGAATCGGAAGGCTAGCTGTTAAGGCCTTAAAGCTCCATCCTCGTATTCGCCTGGTGAAACTGAAAAACCTTGGAAAAACTCAGTCATGATGATCGACCGCGGGGTTCGATGCCGCGTACCTCCTACGAGTCAACTAATTTGATGTGAGTGTATAACTGATTATATAGATTGTGTTCCGATGACTTTCGGAGCTTATGATACCTAAGATCCATTACTCAATTCAGTTCGTTCCCCAATGAAATCATTCTTTCGTACGATAGAAGCCATTCCTCAGATGGTAGCTCAGACCAACCACCCTGATCCGATTTACTCTTTCAACCACTTCCCACCAAACGAATATAAGAATAGCGCCGTAATCAAAGCAATATCTCCCTGCTTACCTACTGCGCATAGTGGGAATAAAATATTTATTTAATGATCTGGGCACGTACGTTGCTGATTTTGGATTATTATTTCGGGGAAATGCACAGCCATAATTTTCAAATATTTTATTGATTTGTTATTAACTTATTAAACGAGCTTCTAAGTACTGAAAGTCGTTTACTGGTAAGGTAGGCTCCGAACTACTCCATTCAATGGACTCCAGCAGGAATTGAAACCGCGACCACCCGTAGCATAGAAAGCAAGCGTGCTAACCTCTCGGCCACTCTGAGTTCACATTGTCTTTGTGTTAAGGATAGTACACCGCTTGGTAAGTGGAAATTACTTCCTCGTCCGGTAAACTTTTGTGATTATACTTTGTGAATTGAATTTATTTAACTTATGGCATTCAGGCAATGAGTGTTTTCGGCACTTATGCACATGGGAGTCTATTTAAGGGGACACTTTGTTGAAATTTCTGCACCAGAGATAGGAGCCGACACAACTATTTTTCTTTTTTTTAAATTAGCTTTGGATTATTATAGAGCTAATGAAGCTTCGTCTATAATCGTTTGCAGAAAATATCGGCAACTTAGTATTTTCGGTACTTATGCGCATGGAAGTACGCGGGAGGAGACACTTAGTTCCCGATGATTTCCGGAAAGGATTATAGGCCAGACCGAGGAACCTTAAGTAGCTCTATAACACATCAAAAGACACTTGATGTCAGCTCCTACCCCTGCTCTAGAAATCACAAAATACTGTCGTCTACTTACTTCCATGTTAATTTTCAAGTGCCGAAAAATGTACCTTGCCAATGATTGGCGAAGAAAAAATTATATCTTAATACTAAGAACGAAGACCACTTTCTCTTCCTATATATTTCAATTTGGTGGGTTTTAGGCACGATGACTATGGAAAGTGGGCATAGCTCTTTAAAGTTGCATTCATAAGAAACACAATAAGTAATTCGTCCACTCAGCAACAACTGCTGCTGCTTATGTTTGAAGAGGTTTGAACGAGAAGTCGATTATTGCAGTGCATTTAACTATTGAACGAGATTAATCAATTAACATGAAGTGGCACTTGAACAAAGAAACGTGACTAAAAATTGAGTAGACGTCACTCATTCTGAAATATTGTTTTACATTTTAAGATAGTATTTATAAAAATAGAAGGGTCGTTTTGTAATAGTATTCATATTTTTATTATAAAATACAAGCCATTAAAACCAATGTACTCATAAAACATTTCTTTTTAAAGGTCCTTTATATTATTAATATCTGCATATCTATTAGTGTCAGTTAGATAGAGGTTGAAGATATGCCAGGTTTGAAGATATGTCGCACTTTTTAAATATTCTAGTTACGATAATCTCTGGTAGATATCACATCACGTCTAAGTGCCATCCTATTGGCTTCTATTGTCCATGTTAAAAAAAACATTCCTCTGTTTGCACCGGAGAAATATTCAAAACAAAAGAAAAGTAACAAGTAACAAGCGACTCACTTCTTATTTGAAAATTTTACAGCAGATCAATTTTCTGTTAAAAAGCACTACACGCGCAGAAAGGTATAAATTAGTAATGCCATCATTTAGATGTGGCATTTCATAGTGCATGAACACATAAACTACCTTTCGTTGTTCGCAGTGGGATGTCGTCTCTATCTGAAGATCGGGATCCTCGCCGAATTTCCTGTAGAGTTAGATGACTGTGGCATTTGTAATCATAGCATATACGTTCTGAAGGCTTTAAAAATGTTTCTCCTGACATCTAACGAAATGTTTTAGAACAAATGAAGTTGTCTCGGTCTTCTTAAAAGTCTCTTTCCCTCCGGCTTTCCAACGACGATGGAATACAATCTTCGTTTCCCCCATCCGAGCTGGTCTGCCCACTTTAGTAGTCGCGATTTCATTATTCTTATAAAATCGAGTAACCCGTACAGTCCGTATATTTTTCCTTAATACTATCTCATCCATTTTCCAGTCAGCTCGTCAGTTTCGACCCGCATATCTTTCTCAATAAATATTTTCAAGCACACGTAATTTATGTTCATCTGCTAGGGTCGTACTCCAACTTTCGCAACCGTAAAGTTTTACCGACTGAATAACAGTTCTGTGGATTTTCAATTTCAACTTTTCTGACATTAATAGGATTTTGTGAACTGAATTTAACCATTCGTTGCCCGATGATAAGAGATATTTTATTTCTTCGTTACTTCAGTTTTCTTTATTACATATGCTTCCAAGTAATTAAATGTGTTTAAATGCTCTCATTCTTAATTGTTATGTATATATTTTGGTTATTCCCTGCGTTTCGGCTTCTAATCATGTATTTTGTTTTCTCTACATTTACATGTAGACCCTCCTATTAAATCTATATCATACGCATACACAAACAGTTGATTCAAGTCATTCCATATTACCCCATTCTTGCTGTCTTTTAGTTTTAGAATCACATATTCTAACTCAAAGTTAGAGTGGTGGTGAAAAGACATCAGCTTGTTTTAATCTGCTTTGAAAATCGAAACTATCTGACACATTACTACCTGTTCGAACCTGTTCGCTGAGACACTTCCTCACTAGTTGAACAAGTTTTAGGAATTGTACCAGGATGCGGTATAACCTTTTCCTTTGATAGGGCGATAAGCTTTCTTAAAATCAATTCAAAGCTGGCGAACAGTTCCATTTTATTCTCATTTCTTCTTTAGGATTTGTCTCAAGACGAAAATTTGGTCCAATGTGGATATATTTCTTCTAAAATCCACATTGGTAATCTCCAATGATTTCATCTACGTATATACTTAGGCAAGTTAGCAGTATATTACTCAATACTTTGTAACATGTTGGGAGTAACGAGGTTCCGCGGTAATCATTACTGTCTATTTATCGCCATTTTTATAAACCGAAACTATATTTGAGGGTTTCCATTACTTTGGAAGTTCCTCCCTTCTCCATCTAGCTTTTATCAATTTATGCAGTTGTATTATTAGTGTCGTTCCTCCCGTTTTAATTAATTCGGCTGGAATATTGTCTATTCCTGGTGATTTGACAATTTACCGTTTCCTTCTGAACATTTCGCCCTCGATCTCGCTAGTTTCGAGTATTCATGGTTCTGCGGTATCCATTTCGAATTCCTCTATTCTCCATTGTGTATATTAACAAATTTGTGGAAATAACTTTTAAACACATTGATATTTTCTGCCAGGTCCGCCTAAACATCTCCGCGTTCATTTCTAATCATTCTCTGCTGGTAGCCTTTTCTTAACGAGCTTACCCCACTGTATAGATCTTGCATGTTATTTGTCTTAACGTTTTTCTCTATATCCTGAATCATTTATGTCAGATATTCTCACTTTTTTTATTCTGAACCTGCATGTGGCGTTTCATTTCCGGTTGCTATAGTGATTTCTATTTGCTTTGCTTTTATTACTTAAACATCGGTGCCTTGGCTGTTTTCGTTCCTCATGAATCTTAATGCATTCTTCATCAATCCAAGACTTTTTTTTTTTGCTCTTTCTTCTTACCTATACGTTCTTTCTCTGTGCCCTTCGCTATATCACGAATTGTCTCCCACATTTTACTTAGATTAATATCATGATTAATGTCACTTTATTATTCTCCGAATCGGCTAACGTTTCGAACCTATTTCATATTTAAAGTTGGTAATCTGCTTTTGCGCTTGGATTATCTAATCGTTTAACTTCTCCCTCTTTTTTGATCACTAGGTGATGGTCGCTGTCACCTTTCACTCCTGTGTAACACATAAGGTCAATTATGTTGATGTGTCTTCGTCTATATACTAATTTGTTGTCGATCTGGTTGAGAGTTTTGCCATCTGGAGATATCTATGTGTATTTGTGCTCACATACCTTTGTGATCAAAATACGTTTTCTTTACTAGTAGATTTTTCGAATTCGCGAACATTATCAGTCTTCCTCCGTAGTTGCTGCTGATTTTGTGGAGGCTGTACTTCCAATAGTAGGTCTATATTTTCCTCCCCACCTACCAAAACGTTGAGTTCACCCAACCCAATTTTCATGTTATACTTCCATAATCAGTCAAATAACCTTTCTAGGTTCTCCTAAATGTATCTTTGTCGCTATCATTAGCCACCTCGGTCGATGCATGAACATTTATTAAAACCATGTTGCCCCATCGAATACGTATCGTGATATACGATAGTTTCTCGATTACGAATTTTATATTCTCAACAGCCGGAAGCATATTGTTCTTAATGAGGAACTCTGTTTCGAAATTGTGATACTGCGTTCCCCCATAGTTGAAAGTGTATTTGCCCTGTCGAATGCTATCTTGACCTTCCCACCGAACTTCTCGTATCGCTAATATGTTCAGCTGGTACTTCTCGGTCTTGTGTACTACCGTCTGAAGAGTGCCCGTTTTCTGTAACACCTGTACGTTCCACTTTTCTATTTTAAGATCTTTCTTTACCCTGTTCTTGGAGCCCCCTGAAGAAATCCCCGCCCGGAGATCCGAATGTGGGACTAGATTACCTCCGGAATATTTTACCCCAGGAGAATCCATGAACCATCTATAACTATTTCTTGACATTATCTAGCGGTGTGAAGTTGTCAGCTCTACGGGCTCACAGTATCGGCAGACGTTCAAGATGTCTTCGTCTCTCCATCTCTGAGCCTTGCGATGTCATTCATCTTCAGCATCAGGGAAATAATGGTGAAGCCGCTTCCCTTCACCATGATATTTTTGTTCAGGATTATCTTCCCAGCCTAGCCTTTGTAGATCCCTCTACTAACTTCAAGGCAGCACTGGTGGTAGACCAGTAACTCCAGGATCACATACGAAGCACAAAGAAGGAAGACAAGAAATACACTCATAAGAGATAAGAGATTGAAACGTCCAAATAAGTAGATCAAGAGGAGGAGTATGTAAAGGCAATATTAATGCTATTACAAAATCTAACTCAGCAGTATACGGTGAAAGACCGTAATCGGAACCTAAGCAGTGTAAGTACGTTTCACGTTATAGGTGTTCCAATATACAAACTCACTCAAACAACTCGATCCGTTTCTATATCAGCTTCGAAAGCCTGGAATTCTTTGCCCAATGCAATTATATGTGCAAAAACACTTAATGAATGTAGAACTCTTTAAAGTGTATATTTACTTAGTCAGCAAAAATTATGCTCTTCTACTAGTGAAATATAACTTTAATGTGGTTTTATAGTCTTGTGTAAATATGGCACTTTTCACATTTTAATTTTGTCTTTTCTATTTTTTGTATTTTATTTTGTGTGTGCTTTATTAATACTTAAATACATTATCATTGTATGATTTGACATGGGTTGGGTGGAAGAACAGTTATTAGCTAAACCTCGCATCTTGTAATAAAGAAAATTACAAATTCTAGAGATACAAAGTCGCAACTGTACCTAACGAACCTATGTGATATATAGTACAAATTGTTCAGTTCTTACAAAGCTCAAAACTTTGAAAGAATGTGACGCAGGGTTGTCAAACAAGAAGTTAAGTAGGTGAAGTGTGTATGCTGAATGGATTCATGATCCTGGAGTTACCAGTGGCATCCAAGATATATCCCTACTTAAAAGAATTGAATGGAAAGTGTTCTTTCACGTAATTCAAACCTTCGGCACTCAGATTTGGAACGCTTAGATTTTCTAAAATGCACTTTCCTTTCAGCTTGGTTTGATTCCATGACTCCAATGTGTCATAAGGACAGTTTTCTTGTAAGTATATTGTACTGTTTAATTCGGAGTTCTGCGATCCTGTGAGAGTGATCCTGACTTTTTCACGGAGTGGAATGGTAAGTACACACTGCACAACCAATCAGCGAGAGAATGCAAGCAGCGTTGTTAGTAGCGTTAGTTTCTGTCGAGAGTTTCTGTTTGAAGATATAGACACTTCTTGTGATTCCTTACAGAAAAGCGTTCATATGACATTTTTGAAAACGGAAGTGTTTATAGTGACCCTTAGCGCATGTCATACAATAATCAGATACTGTCTAGGTTGATTTTGACAATTTGAAATGTTGCTAGAATATCCATAATTAACAACACGATACTAGACAGTTGATCATTGATCAACTGTTCGATATAAAAGCATATTCAGAAAAATACTTTTCAATTATCTCCGCCTTTACCAAGTATTCCTGTATACGAGTTGGAAAGCCTAGTGTCGGTAATCAATGCTACTGGCAATGTTTTTACTACCAACCTCACGTCAAACTGCGACTCCTTCGCGGGCCAAGAACTAGGAACTAAGCAGTAGGTATTCTGCTCCAACACTGTTGAGAGATTTTGTCACCGTCAACCTTATAAGGTCTAAAGCCATTGCGAGCAGATCAGTGCCTTTTCACTAATTATTGAAGCACTATTTACCTGAAAAATAATTGCATTGTTAGTTTAAAAAAATATCTTGAAACTGTAACTGCTGTATAATTAACTATGAACAATGGACATAAATACTAATGCAAGCCAAGAGAAAAGATCAACGACCTGTTTATAAAATGATCGTGGATGCTCAAATTAAAGAAAAAACTAAACAATTGAATATTTCCGAAGCCAGTGTTCGTCTAGCTGTGATGCGGAAACAGGAAACTGGAACACACACATATATTCCTGGGGAATTTCCAAGGAAATCATCAGCTGATGAAGATATTGCAGTCATCGTAAACATGTAGCATAGAAAATGATGAGCAGATGGACCTAGGGAGGTCTGTGTCATAAATAAAGGATTGTGTATGCAATGTTGACCATATTGTCGAATGTATGGTCATAATCGTTATTGAGAAGTACTTTGGAGCGCCCTGGCAATTATTTAACTTGTCTCCCATTGAACTACTTTTAGAGGAGCAACACAAAAACATAAGACAGACGATCACAAAACGTGTGGACGCACAGTGGCAATTTGTTTTGGAGACCTGGAAAGCTATAAGTATACAAATAGTGATAAAACTTAGCACAAGAATATCATGCATGTATTCAACCGTCATCAAAGCAAAGGGCAGTCATGCTGATGAACAGAAAATATTAGTTGAAATTAGCTTAAGATGTAATAGTGAATCTGCTAGCTTCAGTTACAATGTAAACTGTTCGTGATTATTTGGCTCTTATTTATTATTATTTTGCGTTGTTTCAGATAAATCTCAATGCATAAATTCGAATAAATAGTTTGAAAATAGTCAAATTATGCTTACACTTAAATGTGTTGAAACTTCTATCGCTACTACGTAAAGACATTAATTTTATTAAACAATGTGTAGTAAAGCCAGAAATACTCAATTCCTCACATAGTAATATACACTTAGTCAAAAGTATTTCATTTAGATGAAAGATTACTAAATGAAGTATCATCTTGAAGAATCAGCAACAATGAAAAAACAGATTAACCTCCAAAGGTTGTCTTTAGCAAGTTGTATAATGTCCTGCCAGCTTAAAGAGGTCTAATCCAAACTTTACAATCGACACTTTACTATTCGGTCGATCATCCAATTTACGAGAAGGTGCAGAAATGTAGGAATTGAAAACGTAAGTGTCCATTTTCTTTTGTCTGCCTTAAAAGATCCGAGGATTCACAAAGCATCCTATAAAGTATTTTCAGTATTGGAATCGAAGCTCATTGCAAAATGGAGGTAGTGTTTTGAATTACTTTCAAGAACTCGAAATTCTCTGAATATCCCTTTGACTAATATACAAGGTAACAAAAACATTCCTGCCGTTATCGAAGTCTCATGGGAAGACGTGATCACAAATATAGATATAAGTACCTTAGGTGCTGGAAAAGTGATAATTGTGGGAGTGACTACATTGACCGTGACCAAGACAGTCGTTTGCACACTCACAGTAGTAGTAATTTGTAGTGGCGAACACAAGTGGAGGTGTCGAAGCAGCTTTTCCGGCCTTATGGCTTTAAGGTGGGGGGCAGCCAAATCAAGTCTCACCGAATAGGTAAAACCTTTGGGGATAATACTCTAATTGAACACAAAGCCAGGCATTGGCTCTAGGAATTCAGATCAGGAATTTTGTCCCTGTTGAATGAACACCGCAGTGAGCGCCAAGGTTTTGGAGGTGGCCACAGGGCAGGACATCAGCCAAACGTATGATAGCTTGTCAAACGCTTACAGGTTTCCGATGAAACAGTCAGATTTGACCTGCACCTCATAGGGAAGGTGTACAAGATGAACAAGTGGGTACTCCACAGACAGTGTCCGAAGCCAACAAGGACCAACATCTGTTTGTCGCCGTTTGACGAATCGTCGGTCCTGTATGAGACTCCCACGCGGGTCAGATATTGGTAGCCACCGCAGGACCCTGTACCTCACACCATAAACCACATCTAGAAGCACGTTAGATCACGCTCTGTATCTGGTGGACTAGTCGCCAAGTAGTGCAGTACGAGCTGCTACCACCGGCCCAAACTATCATGGAGCTTGTACTCGTAACAGTTGAAATGTGTGCAACAGTCACTGCAGCAGAGCAAGTGAGCATTGGTGAATCGCAAGCGACTCTTTCTTGTCAACAATGCCAAGTAGCATGTGGCACTGGTAGCCAGGGATACCATACAGCGAATTGTCTGTGATAAACTGTGTCATCCACCGTACTATCTTGACCTTGCACCAGTAGATTATCACCTATTCCATCCTTGGACAACCACTTTCGTGAGAAATCCTTTGCCAATAAGGCAAACTTTCGACAGGCACTCACGGATTCTCTTTGCGTCCAAGACCCTCAGTTTTACCACCAGGGCATTACGCAGCTGCAGAAATGTTGGCAAAAGGTGGTGGGTGACGTTGTGGATTACTTTGAGAACTAACGTTAAGTGATATTTTCTATATACCTTTATGTTTCTGACCATGAAAAGCTGCAAGACTTTTTGCTGCCTTGTATTTTCAATCTTATTCAATTTCTTATATTTATATAAGGGAAGAGGCATTTTCCAGCAGCCTCATTTAGTTAAGGCAATTGACCAAACTATATAAAATATAATGTTCTTTTACAGGTCAATATTCAAATTGCAATCAATTGGTTCTTTGCTTTTCGTCAGTGTACTGTACTATTGGTACCTATGAAATTTGTTTGGTAATGCCATTTTTGAGCTCTTTCTAACCAGTATATTTTGAGTTCTAATTTCGAAATCAATTTTTATTCCTTCTTTAGGCTATGGTAAATTTCACTTTATGCTATATACCGTATGTGCATTCGTTATTACCTGTTCATCAGTACATGAAATGGAAACATCATTTCTTCTGCCATCAGCAACATGTGATTTCACTCTCAACTCTGAGGACAAAGGAATGGTTGATGCGATTGTTTATTCAGGTTCGAAACCAAATGGCATTATTTCTTTTTACTAACTCCCCAATTATTATTTCCGAAACAAAAAGTACATCAGATGTAGTAATAAATAGCATGCTTTACAGAACAAACAGATAATGCAAGAGGTAAGTTTTGAAGACTTGTAAGTATATTTTGATTGATACCTTGGGAAGAGATTCTAACTCTGATTCTAATTGAAGATGATCTCGCTGCAAAACAGTACAAGTCAACTTCTGTTCTAGAATATCTAACTTAAGTTATTAGGATGCTTTAAAGTATGTCGAATAATTGGGCAGAAGCATGCATGGAAAAACTTCCATAGCACAGTAGCCGTGCTGCCGAGACAGCAAGAGGGTCACCAGGACGATAATGGCCCTATTCTACTAAAATTGTTGTAAAGATTTTGTTATTCCCTGTTGTCTCTGTGGTGTTACAACGCTATAAACATACATTTTCTTTTCCTCCCATCGCCGCTATTGAACTTTACCTGAAGTGCGGTACGCCTATGACAGGAGATTGCATCACATATCTCATAATAGATATACTTAACACGCTTCCCCATTTCTGTCTGCGCTAAAACTAATGGCTTTTTCTTCATAGCACGTGATTTTGAATTCATCTGCTAGGTAGCTCTGGCATAGACGTAATATTCTATTATGGAGTCTATGTCAGAGCTACTTAGCGGATGAATTCAAAATAACGTGCTTTTAACAAAAACCCATTAGCTTTAGCGCAGACAGAAATGGGGAAGCGTCCTAAGTGTATCTATTATGAGGTCTATGGTTGTATTCACGAGAACAGTGAACAACATTTCCATTGTATTCAATCTCAAATCATAATATACTTCTGTAATCATAACACTTCAGCAGAACTGACTTCTCGTATCGAGTATATTTGAAGCAATATAGATTTGAAAATATAAAGTATTTCCTTTTACTGATCCAATCATGAAAATCTTAAGTGAACACAAAACATAAGAAGTCTCAAAGTTTCCTACTTTTAACTGAAGTTTCACTTGTGTAGCAGTAGCTTACTTCAGGGTGTCTACCACAGTAGAAAACCTGGAATACTCAGGGAATTTTATAAATCTGGAAAATTCAGGGAATACTCACGGAAATATATAATTTATAACGGAAACTCAGGGAAAATTATGAAGTAAAATTACCCACAGTTGATAAGAGCGGAAGTCGTGGATTCCCTGTGAAGGCGGAAGTCGTGGATTCGAATCCCACTGCTGATCGGAGTTTTTCAATGTGTTAAAATCCTATGTATATTGTGTATTATTTACATGTACCACTATACTAAGAACTCAGGGAATTTGAAAAAAAAATATCACAAAAAATCTGGAAATCTTAGGGAATTTCAGGTCATAAACTTACTAGACACCATGTACTATCTATCAAGAAAGTCACTTGTTGGAGGCGCTGGAATAGAATTTTCCAACTATTAAAAATTTTGCCATGCACATGCACACGTGTAGTGCACATGGACACTTTTAACTACTTGTACTCAGATTCTTCGATAGATGTGTTTTGTTTGTATATTCCAAAATATTTCTCATACATAGCAGACATAGTAATAAAAGATAATATAGAGAAAAGACAATCCTATTCGATAATAATGAAACAGAAACATACGCAGTACGGAAAAAGGTAGATGAAATGAGGAAAAACTTTTATTACATTTACCATGGTGTAGTGGTTAGCGATTTAGCGTTCTACGCAGAAGGTCATGAGTTCGAATCCCCGCATTTCTGTTTACTTTCTTTTTTAAGCAAATAATACTAGAACATATTTTGAAAATTACCTTTGTTCTTCACCCATAACTAACCATTATATTTGTAATTGAAGTGAAGTATATTTTTAGTTTATAAATTAACAGCTTTAAACTCGATAATATTATTTATAATGTTTAGAAGTCTTTAGGAAAATTCAAATTGGTCTTAGTGACTAATATATTACGATCAATCATGTATTATTTTTTTATTTATGAAACATCAATTTAAGACAGCAGAAAAACAACGATAATACACAGCAACCCAGTCTAACCGGTAAGTTGAATAAAATGCAAACCCATTTTACAACGAGAAGCAGAAACACACAACTCGTTCTTTCCCTCGCGTCTCCCAAATCAATTTTGACAATTTCTTACTAGGTGGCTCTGTCTTTAGCATAGATTTGCACTCATCAAGTACAAACGCAATCTAGGTTCGAGTTTCTTGAATGGAGAGTAACTTCGAGTTATCAGTTTTGTATTTCGTTCTTGTGTCATTCCTTTTCACGTTATAATGTTGATTGTTTTTGTATTTTAATGTCATTTTGTGTATTTCATTTTCGTTTCCTGTTGCTAGAGGTAAAAATCAGCATTTTGCTTGCCTGCGAACTGGCAATATATGAAACATCAAACTCTCACGTGTCCAACATATTTCTACAAGTTTTCAAGAAATCTGGTGTAATTTCGTGAATCAGTTGCGGGACTAAATGTTAGGAGCAGCAGGTGAACATTTCAGGTGGGGTTGGGTGTAAACTACGGAATTGCTTAACTAAGAAGATAGTCTTAAACACAACGTGCAATTTATAATAAAACATATCTTGTTAGAGATGGACGACGCCAAAGCAATGTACTAAGAAATATTTATTTCAGCAATGCGAACATGAAGGAAAGATATCATGTAACGATAAATTAACAGGAAATATTTGTAGAATAATTTATTTCCGAAATTTTGAAGTATTTATTCTTAATTTTGAAAGAAATTATTTAAAAGGAAGTTTATTGTTTTAGGTCCCCTAAACCGCTTTACTTAAAAACGTGGATTATAGAAATCAAATTTTAATTAAGACCTTCAAGCAACTTTGGCTCAAGCTACATGCAATATATAAGAGCAATATACATACAGCGCTTGCCTGAGAAATTTGACCAGAATTCTGATTAAGCCTTAGCATACAAATGTAAGCTTTCTCAAATACGAACTTTACTTAAATAAGAAAAAAAAAGAATCTAAAAGAATTTTGCAAATGTTAGAACTAAATAAATTTGTAACAGTAACATTTGCATTTTAGCTTCTTAATAAAATCTAGAAAATTAGTTAGAAAGTGATGTTAAGTTTCAGCAACAAATCTTTTACATAACTTGAGCAAACAAATTACACGGAAACAGAGATACAAAACTCCTTATGCAGTGTTCATTTATCCTTTGTGTCTGTTTCATGTGTATAGAAGTTACATTCTTGAATGACATAGTTATAAATGAATTCATGAAAGTCGAGTATTTTTAACACTGCATACTAAACACACAAGTTGATATAAGTGGTTTGGAGTCAGCGATTCCGCCATAGTTTTCAGTTTGGGTGGAGGTGTAAAGTAAAAATTTGGAGAGCGTAAGTATAGTTTTGCACGGTTTCAACTGATTTTTGGAGGGAGAATTTGAGTGATGACACTCCCACAGCAAGGGGGAGTCCGACGGAATCAGTGTTCGGAGTCTACATTAAACTGTATGTCTCGTCCTTGCGATGTCCTCTCTATCCGATTGAAGACAATGGCAACCACCATCGATTTACCCTAGCCAGGGACTTTCGGGTCAGCACCTGCCCTCGGTGAGAACACACACAATTATCTTTATTGTAAATTCGCCGTTTTTACCTCTTGCTTTAGTTCGCATTATATATATAATTCACAGCCATATTCAATTCACTACTGGATGAGGCCCCTTCTCGTAGGGAAGAACTTGTCTGCTGCTCCCACGCTAATCAGACGTGTTGGGAGAGGAGAGCCGAAGCTGACAACTGTGATCGCCAGTCTTTTATTTACAGCACTCTCCAATTGCATCACGATGCTGGATGGGCACCGTTTCAGACCCTCTTGCTTTGGAAAACGTCCCTTGACAGAGCCTAGAATCGAACCCGGAACCCCATGATCAGCAGTCGGCATGTGTGTTTTGAGTGTAGTAAAATAAGTGTGAGAAAGAATTTTAAAGTATACTTTATTTCTAAAACTGTAGTACAATGATCTATTTATACAGTTTATAGAGAGGGAAAAGAACATTTCAAACACGTTAGCATGCCGTATTTGATGCCTTTGGCTAGGGGCAGATTTCGGAACGCAGAATTAAAGATGATATTTCCAGAAAGGGGAAAATCCCAACCATTCGCTCTACAAATCGAACGCTAAACTGCACTATAATATAAAATTTTATAATACCAAAGGTTATAAAACAAATTTTATAATACCTGCAGGATAATTTTATAACACCTAATATCTAGGTATCTCTGATAAAAGACTTTGGTAAACTTTATTTTTATATGGACCAGTCTAGTAACTTTGGACTGCAGCCCGTGACAATTGGCCTTTAGCTGTTAAAATCCACACCCACACCGGAACTCGAACCCGGGACCTTCGAGCCGATGGCCTACATCCGCAGACCGCTCGGCCATTCGGCCGGAGGTAGCTCTGAATTCAGCTATAATAAAACACGTGACTCTAAAGAAACTTCGTATTCTCCTGTAACATGCTACTAACAGTATTTATACAAAGTGAGTCATGCACAAATTTTACACACTCCAAATTTTGGATTATGCCTGTAGAATTTTACACCATATCAGAACCATTTTACATTTTATAAATCGACTTAAGATTGTCTACATCTTTGATAACTGAATGATTTACTGGAAGATTAGTATGGTTTGAAAAGCAAGTTTATTTAATTCTTTAAATTTATTTTATTTTAAAAGTCTTGGGTTACATCTGGCGTTAATTCTATTTTTTTTTCAAATGAAAACGTTTCGGGTTAAGGTCATCTTGGTTTTCATGCTGCTGTAAATTTGGAAATAAGAAGGGCCAATAATAAAATTAAAGAGTTAATGAAGAGATTTAAACACCTATATGTGATCGATATTGAAGGTTTAGGCAGAAGATTTCATACGAATCATGGTATGCATTTAAACAACTTGGGCAAGAAATATATATGCGAACGGTTACTGATAGAAATTAGTCAAATAAGGTCAAAATCAAATAGTATCAGAAAGTCAACGATACCTTTAAATTGGGTAAATCAGGGAAACTGAGCAAGCAACCTGCAGTTAATAGACTGCAGGACCCGATTATTGTTGAAAATGGTATATCACAGCTAAGGGACAAAGATTTTGGAAAGCAATTAGTTTATACGTCTGCTTCTTATGAAAATTTCATTGATTCAAATTTGGTGTTATCTCAGTCATTTTGTTCCGATTCAAATATTAGTATTCCAATGAAACCTCAAATGTGTCTCACAATACTGCACATAAATCTACAGTCTGTAAGGAATAAAAATGAAGTGTTCGAACTATTGATACATAATTATGCATGTCACATTATATGTATAAATTAACATTGTCTGAGTGATGATGAACTAGCATATTATATACCATTAAATTTTAGGCTATTGACTAGTTTTTGTAGGAAAAAATATAAAAATGGTGGAGTGGCAGTTTTGGTTGATAAATCGGTGGATTTTGAAATTAACCCACTCGATATTGCAGAATATACAATCGAGAAAGAATGTGAAAATTGTGGTATAATTCTTCCAAAATTAAAAATAATAGTTCTATGTGTATATCGGCTCCCTAATATAACGCTAACAAAATCTCTAGAGCAATGGGGAAAACTGCTGTTATATTTGCATAAATTCCAAAAAATATAAAGTAGTTTTTATTGGTGACATTAATGTAGATGTAAGTCAGAATAACAATGAGAGCGAACATTTAAACAATTTTTTTATGTCGTATGGCTACAATGTAATTAACGATTTACCAACCAGACTAAACGCATGTTTAGACAATGTAATAACGAATATAACAGATTTAAACTTAATATGTGCAGTCACTCCATACGAAATATCGGGTCATCGTGCACTAATACTGGGAATAACGTGCTCCGGAAAACCACTAAGGTCTGATGAACAATATATATACAGTATATATAAGAAACTACAAAAGAAAGAACTTGTTAATGCTAAGGAGTAGAATAAACACTAAAACTATGATGGATATAATAGTAAGTTCCGAATCAGCAGAACTTATCATGGTATAAATTTACGGATACTATTAGCCAAATATTAAATAACACATGCCCAATCACATCGCAAAATAGTTCGAGACAGGATAAATGTCCTTGGTTTAATGATAAACTCAACGAACTTAGAAATAAAGTACATATATTTATATGTTGGATTTAAAAATGGTAAAAACTTAATTGCATATAAAGTTGCTAAAAAGAAGTATAGAAAAACACTTAAAGAAGTTGAGTGTGATTTTATAGCCAGTAAAATATTCAATTCAACCAACAAAACGAAAATGGTTTCGTCAACGATACGAAGAACACCAAAATATATAACGACGGAAGTAGTAAAATAACTCCGAATCAATTTAATGAATGTTTGTTTCATTAGGAAAATTAAAAAAAGGTGTTCACCAGATAGTAACCTGTTAAATGAGCACAAAATGGTATATCATCCAAGTGGCACCAAGAAACTGTTAACGCAGTGGAGTAGTGTAACAATTATTGGAATATGAAAGTAATTAGATCTCTGAGTAACTCAAAAAGCGAGGATAATTTTGGTATATCCAGTTTTGTGATTAAGATTATTATAGATCTAATAATAGAACCTTTGTTGTATCTCACAAATTGGTCATTAAGTGAGGGTCGTTTCCCCGACTGTCTTAAATGTGCTGTGGTTGTCCCAATATATAAGAAGAAGGGGGGAATTGATGACCCTGCTAATTACAGACCTATATCTCTTGTGTCAGTTTTTTCTAAAATATTTGAATATTTTATTAGGGAACAGTTGACATCTTTTTTTGAGAATAATAAATTACTTTGTAATAACCAGTTTGGTTTTAGAAGTGGTTTCTCCACCATGTCTGCCTTAGAAAGCATTACTTCTGAGATAATAAATGGGTATGAAAGTAAGAAAATTACATGCTTAACTTAAGTAAGGCGTTCGACTCAGTACCTCATGAGATATTAATCGAAAAGATGAAAGTATATGGTATTACTAATAACGGGCTAAATCTTTTGGAATCATATTTGGTCAATCGGTTACAATATGTTAAAGTGGGTAATCATCTATCTAGTAGACGCAGGATCTATCAAGGGGTACCCCAGGGATCAGTGTTGGGGCCGCTGCTGTTTGTGATTTATGTGAATGACCTGCCAACAGAAGTTGTTCCAAAGGTTGTTATGTATGCTAATGATACAACATTTATTGAAAAAGGGGATAATATTAATGATCTTGAAACAGTGAGTGAGGCTAACTTAAAGATAGCTAAAGATTGGTTCGATAGAAATGGTCTTACATTAAAGAAAACAAAACTGAGAAAGTATTCTTTTCCCTACTAAATGGTATGAAAAACAAGAATGGAAGAGATGCAGTTAATTTGTTGGCTATAACATTGGATGCAAAACTTAACTGGTCAACGCACACAGACAATCTCTGTAAGAAATTGAATAAGGTCATATATTTAATATGTAGGCTTAAGTTTATGATTCCAAAGGATTGGTTGTTACAGGCTTATTATGCTTTATTTCATTCTATAGTCTCATATGGACTGATATTATGGGGTAATTCAAATGGTGCGAAGTGTGTATTTATTATACAAAAAGCGGCAATAAGAGAATTAGCCGACTTACAGCCTACAGATAGTTGAAGAGATGCATTTCCAAACCTCAGAATAATGACTCTAACAAACATGTATGTATATAAATGCATGAAATTTATAAAACAAAATATTAATAGTTATGAAGCGGGAATGGAAGTGCACTCACATTATACTAGACAATGTCAAAAACTCAATATTCCAAAATGTAGACTAAATGTAACACAAAAAAGTTATGAGCAAGTGGGAATGAGGCTATATAATAGATTACCAGAAAATATACAAATTCTGGAAAAACAAAATTTCATCTTGAAGTTAAAGAAATTCTTGAAGGAAAATAGCGCTTACAATCTTAAAGAAATCGAAACGCTTTTATCGAAAGAGGATAAATTTTAAGGTTTTAATTCTTTATATTTATGTATAAATTATTCTACACTGGTTAACATATAATTTTTGTGTAAACTACTTTTTAATCGATATTCTAAATGACGGTGTGTCTGTACTTTTATGCACATCAAATTTTAACTGTATATTATATTTTTTAGAAGTATGACGAAATCAAAACATCTAAGATGTGAAACGATGGAAAATGTATGAATAAGAATAAGAATAAGAATTCACTTTTTAAAGTACTTAACAAATGTAAGCGCTGTTTAGAGACTCTAGATAAGAAAGAATCCTAACGATTTTTCATATAAAGACGTTTTGGACTACAGCCATGTTCGATAATGTAATTCAAGGTTTTTATTTCAGAGTCGAATTCAGCGACCTTTGAAATTTTAAAATATGAAAATTCATGAAATCAAATATTTTAAAATTTGTTTTCTCAAGTTTCCGCAGTGAGGGACTTCCGATACATAATTTTTCAATTCAGAATCACACTCAGCGACCATAGGAGCCCCGAGATACGAAATTTAAAGAAAATTAAATGGGATTTTAAAATTAAAATACAAAGTGTTGCTCCCGTCTTAATTTCGAGAATTATTTATTTTTACTTAAATATCGATTGGAGTTCCTACATATTAAATTGTACTAAAATTGAGCAGGTTTCTAAATGAACACTGTTTCTTCCAGGCATGTTTTCGGGGAAACTTTGTCCCCGGGGGGTTTCAATAGCCCCCGAAAGAATTAGTTTCAACATTTGTATTACTCATGCGTATTCTGAAATACGAATATAATAGCATTTTCTACAAATACTGTTTGTGTTAGTTTGAGGTTAACTAAAAAAATACGACACATTCTTAAGTAAAATTATTGTTATTTTATATTTTTAGCCCATGGGACTTAATATGCATTATTTATAATTTTCGTAAGACGCCCCCTTCCCCGAGCCAAATCCTTTGAAAGAAACACTAGCCACACCGTTTATAATGTAATTGAAGGCAAAATATTGATCTTCGTAATTCAATCATTTCAACTTCCGAAACGATTCTATCATATTTTGGAATTCCCGGATATGAAATTGCACTTCAATCAGATACTTACAAATTGAAGTATTGATCTGACTCCATCTTGCATTCTTGGATAGAAATTTCTTAGCTTCACGCTGGAATCAGAGTTTACGGTGATTCATTGACTGACATTGCACAGAAAAGGAAGAGCATTCGCTTACAGCGCAAAGGATACGCGGTACGAGACATTCTCAAGTCAATATCTTCCTTTTACATTTTCTCTAGTAATGTGCAAATTCTATGTGTTACTGTGTGCATTTTACATGTAAAAGAATGTTAGTGTTATGTATCTTTTGGTTTTCTCCTTCATATTCTTCTTTTTTGCTTCATTATTTAAAAAAATGAGCTAATTTACATGATTAGAAGATTTTGTGTTGAATCTTTACATAAAAACAAACAGTATGAAAAAAGAACAAATAAACAGTTGCATAACACTTAAAGAGATAATAATAATAATAATAATAATAATAATAATAATAATCTATATATTAAAAAACTTTGCTAAATCTTTGGCAAGTCCGTCCGGCCTTTACACTGAACCGATTTTGATCAATCTTTTTTTAAAATATCCGGCTTAACACGTAGATGAGCCATCAATAAACCGCATTCCTCTCTGTCACGCTTGAACTGAGGGAGAACTGTTTGAGTGTTTTCCCCTATGTATTCCTTATGGGGGAATATTTATCATATTTCTCACAAACTTTGGCCAGTCCGCCAGGCCGTTCTACCTGACCGATTTTGCTCATTCTTTTTTTAAAACATCCAGCTTGACATGTAAATTAAGCATCAAGAAACCGCATAGTTCTCTGTAAAGTCTGAACTGAAGGAGAAGCGTTTGAGTATTTTCCCTTTGTCCAGTCCGTCCAGCCGTTTTACTGGATCGATTTTGCTCATTCTTTTTTTAGCATATCCAGCTTAACATGTAGATTAAGCATCAAGAAATCGCATAGTTCTCCGTAAAGTCTGAACTGAAGGAGAAGCGTTTGAGTATTTTCCCTTTGTCCAGTCCGTCCGGCCGTTCTACTGGACCGATTTTGCTCATTCTTTTCTTAACATATCCATCTTAACATGTAGATTAAGCATCAAGAAATCGCATAGTTCTCCGTAAATTCTGAAATGCAGGGGAAGCGTTTGAGTATTCTCCCTTTGTACAGTCCGTCCGGTCGTTCTACTGGACCGATCTGGATCATTCATTGTCTTTAAATATCAAATTTAACACGTAGCTGAGACATCAAGAAGCCGCAATCCCCTCCGTCAAGTCTGAACTGTATGACAAGTCTTTGAGTGTTCTCCCCTGCACTTCGTTGGTGAAAGAAAGATGAAATAATCTATATATTAAAAAACTTTGCTAAATCTTTGGCAAGTCCGTCCGGCCTTTACACTGAACCGATTTTGATCAATCTTTTTTAAAATATCCGGCTTAACACGTAGATGAGCCATCAATAAACCGCATTCCTCTGTGTCAAGCTTGAACTGAGGGGAAGTGTTTGAGTGTTCTCCCCTATGTATTCCTTATAGGGGAAAATTTATTATATATCTTACAAACGTTGTCCAGTCCGTTCGGCCGTTCTACTGGACCGATTGTGTTCAATCTATTTTTTTTTTAGAATTGGTGGCCTTTATACGTAGATAAATCATAAGTAAATCGCATACCTCTCTGTCAATTCTCAAGTGATGGAGAAGTGTTTGAGTGTTATTCTTTGTCCAGTCCGTCCGGCTGTTTTACTGGACCGATTTTGATAATTCTTTTTTCAAAATATCCGGCTTAACACGTA
>JAGDQP010003987.1:74745-89026 GCA_022664845.1 Lepisma saccharinum | reverse complement strand
TACAGTAAGTTTAAAAACCAAAATCTAGTTTTGGATTTATAGATTAATCATCAAGAGCTTTTCAACGTTACCCCACAAGACATGGTTTTAAAAATCTCCAATTTCCACCCCCCCCCCCCCCCCTCGTAACCCTGAATCGTTGGTGCCACAGTAAACTTCTTAGGGAGTACAGATAGAGTTTCCCTATAAACTCCATAGGGGCCGATATATTTTGTTTTTCAAAAACTCGACCCCCTCCCCCAACCACCCCCTTGGGCCTATTTTTCTCATTAACAAACTTAGCCGAGCTATTTAGCCTAGAAACAACATAATAAAATTTGGTTCAAATTTCTTCAAAATTATGGCCACTAGCGTGTTAATACATATACATATATATATAAATAATAAATCACAGCCATACTCAATCCACTAGTGGATGAGGCCTCTCCTCGAAGGGAGGAGTTGGTCTACTGCTCCCACGCTGACCAGACGGGTTGGGAGAGGAGAGCCGAAGCTCTCACTGTCATCGCCACTGTATTTTATTCACAGCAGCTCCCCAATTGTCCTCACGATGCTGGGTCAACACCGAAATTTTTGAGCCCCCACCGGGAATCGAACCCGGGACCGCTCGCACTGAAGTCGAGCGCGCTACCGACTAGGCTACGCAGGAGCTATATATATATATTTATATATAGATAGATAGATAGATATCGTACCGATCTCAATAGGTAGATTTTTCTTCGAAGTCTACCTAAAACTACGGGGCAAATCTGGAAGAACGTAAAGTGGAAGTTGTGTGCTACAATACGACGACCCGTACAATTTAAAACCTCCAGAATAATCAAGAACACACACAAAACGTCTTGTTTATCCAAATAATAGCGTCACACTCCAAAAATACTGGCGGGCAGAAAATGGATATTTCAATTTCCTAAGTACATTTGGCGTTAGTATCTGTACTGCAAAAGAATACGTGGTTAATTCAATACTTTTCGGTGTCCCTCAGTGACCAACATTTTTTGTGTTGAATCAACACAACATACGGTGTTGATTTCAGTGATTTAACATAATAAAGATTGCCATACTAGCACAATCACAGTGCTGAATCACCGAAATCACACAACAAACGGTGTTGATTTAACACAAGCAGCGTTGGTCTGTCTGGGACGCCGGAAAGTGTTGAATTAACCCATTTCTGCAGTGTGTTACCAACTAGAGCAAACAATAGGCGCAAGTATTATATGTCCACGTTCTCGAGTCTCATCGAATCGAATTTATGACCTTTAGGCAACTTTGGCTTAGACCAAAACACGGATTACATGTTAGGTCCAGAGCTGAAATGGATCATTCGGGTCGTTTTAGACCGGGTCTGAACCCTGTGACCGGGAGAGCAAAGCAGAGTTTTAAATTTTTTCCTTGCGTTTGGGCAGTGTTTCTGTCAGGGAGGACCCTCACAGCACGAAAAATAAGACTTTGAAAATTCCCGGTTTATTATATTTCCCAGACCGGGTAACATAGGTTGAGATTTGGCCTGGTCACCCAAAAGTGACCTTGTTTAAGCTCTGGTTGATGCCTGGAGATTTGAACAGAATCTGCTCGCCAGTCTGCATAGTAAACAGTTGGGAAAGAGTAAATGACGGTTTATTGATCAAGATAATTCATATTTTGAAAATATAGGCCCTGAAAATATAATACGGGACGCGTAAAATTTATCTAAAATACGGGACATCCCGTATTACACGGGACAGGTGGAAACCCTAGTCATCGGGGCGGGGGCGGTAGCAGGGGCCATATGCTAAGTCTCTTTCTCTCTCTCTCTCTCTGGCGCTACACTTCATTATTACACGGTTATTATGAAGCGCGATTAAGATCAAGTCAATTTGGTTATGATTTGAAGTTTTACTCAATTGTTTTTTTGTTTTTTTTAAGTAGTAAAGAGGATCTTTCTGAAACATGAAATATTTCTGAGATTCTTTGAGTTTGTTGATTCTACGTAAAATATGTGAAACATAAAATCTTTCGACTTGAGAAACAGAAGAAGCAAAGAAATCTTTAATGAGTCTGAGCGAGTCTCAGTTCTGTCGGTTTTCATGAGTCTGTCAAGCAGAGAATCTCAAAACTCCACGAGTCTCTAAAGTCTGTGCACATTTAATCTGAAACATGAGGTTTATTTGACTGTCAATTCCGGCTTTCCAATTCTGTCGATTTTAATACTTCCTAAGTCTCTCGGCCTCAAGTAAAATCTTCCCGAGCTTCATGAGGCAATCATGAGTCTCAATTCTGTCGGCTATAACAGAAATAAGTTTCAGTTGAATCGATTCTAATGAATCTGAGGGAATTTCAGAAGAAATTTGTCTGACTGAAATCTTGTGCGAAGCTCATTTTCTTGAGTCTGTCAAGTTCAAGTGGAATTAGGTTTGAGCGAACCTCTATTTTGTCGGCTCTAAGCAAAAGAGAGAAACTCAACTCTTTGAGTTTCAATTCTGTTGGTTGTAAATTAATTCTAGTTCGTCCGAGTTTAGTCTAGAAGAGAGAGTTTGTCGTGACCTTGGTTCCTCAAGTCTGTAATGTAAACGAGACTAATGTTTGTAAACAAGAGAGAATTTGGTTGAAACATCTAAAATTCTTTAGTCGGCTATAAGCCTGGCGAATCTCAGGTCTGTTGGCTATAAGTGAAAGAGAGGGTCTGAGTTTTGTTGGTTCTAAGTGGAATTTGAGCTTTCTAAGCCTGTTTGAATGAAAAGGAATTTCCCCTGAAAAATAAAATGGTCACTAGTCTCTCTGTTCTTTCAGTTAGAGAGAAATATCAGCTTTCCAGATCTGTCGGTGTTAATGCATCTCGAATCTGTCGGATGTTCAAGGTGCCATTAAGCACCATTTAATGTTATTTAATGGAGATAATTTTTCTCCTGGTTTAGTTTGTTCTGATATGGAACCATTTTTTTGGGGGTACGTCCAAAGAAATTCGGAAATCTATAATTAAGGACCATCCTAATATATTTTATTTGAATTTGAATTTACCGTGATCAATAGGGAAAAGATTCTGATATATCAAATAACTAGATTGGGTTCATTTGTAACGCTGTTTAAAAACGAATACATTTGGTACGTCTAACAATGGCTCCAAATCACAAATTGTTGAACAAAACCCTGAAGTTGACGTTATATAAAGTCTAGCTATAAGTGGGAAGGAAATGTTATCCATCGATGGGGTGTTCCGTGAACGAGGCTGCTTACAAAACCAGTCATCGCGCGTACATGTCCCGATTGCAAATACGAGAAAAGGTCGTGGTAGCCATTAGCGCTTATATTGAAGCACTGTAGTGTGCTATTTAATACACAATTAGGGAATATATAACTTTTGTAATACTGTAATATTTGTTCTGTTGTGAATAGCTTATAGTTTTAATTGGGGCAGTAAAAAGTTTCTAAAAATTAATTAATTGTATCTAATAGTACTTTTCAATGATATGAATTTCATGGCGGTGACAGCATTATGGCTTACGCCCGTCCCGGTTAATAGTAATTATTGTATCTAATAATTATAGTATCTATTATTGTATCTATTATTGTATTGTAATTATAGTAGTGCAGACTAGTAACGGAAGATAAAAGAAAAGATCTAACGGTAATGTTGCGCGAAGTGCGTATTCTTTTTTGTTGCAGATGCTATTAATTTTTATTTTGAAGTATTGAGCATTTTTACAGCTATTAAAAATACGCTGGATCATTTTTCCTATTCTAGTATATAGTGCTTATATTTAGTCACGATAGTTCCCTACCTTTTGTCTAATATGTAATAATTTTAATATTTGGGGCTTTTAACGAGTTTTCTTCCTGTTAATAAGTTTGGAATGTTTAAAATTCTTCCATTGATTTCCATAATATGAACACTTTTCTAAATATGTGAGCTCGATTTTTATATGTTTATCGGCATTAAGCATCTATTCCTCAGATCACATAAGCGTACTTTGTTCAGGCGGGGCTCCAGAAATGATATACCTGTACCCTTGCAAATTATATGGAGTGCCCATGTTTGCATATAAAAAATTTGGCACAACCGTCCCTTCCACTAGAATCTAGTTTCCGGGTGTCGTTATTTGATGAAGATCGGGACGTCTGCAATCTGTAGGCCCTACTTGTTAATAGCAAATATTTTCTCAGGGATTTCGAGTCAAGGTACCATTTTCCTGGGTTAACTCTTTGTCCTGTAAAGTGAAAATATCATACTCGAATCGTCATCCGCTAGTTCAAAGGTTTTTATTTTTCGTTTAGGATAATTGGGAGATATGTTGAAGGTGCTTCACTTCCGAGTAGTACCATAGAACTCCAAGAACCAGGTTTTGAAAGGAACAAGAATACATATGTCAGTAAACAAGGTACAAATTCCGAATTCTCGTGTCACGTAGACTTGGGTGAAAATCACTCGAAATCTTTCAAGAGAACATCGACATTAACGAAATATTCGAAACAAAGTACAGCGGACCGAGCTTCTAGAGTAGAATCCTGTACCGGAAAGTATTATGTTACCACAGACACAAAAACAAATCAATGTGAGGGGAGTCGTAAGTCATTTTATTACAGGAGTCGTTTAAGTGAACATTTGGGAAGCCCCGCACGTGAAAGACCATTTACTTATAAACACTGTAATAAGCCATTTCCACGCAAAGGTGATTTAGATAAGCAGATGACACGTCATCTAGGCAAAAGACCATTGCAATGTGGGTTCTGTGGTAAGTCGTTTGGTCACAAACACACGCTAGAAAAGCATTTGGTAATTCATTCAGGATATACTTGTAAACATTGTGGTAAGTTATTTGGTCAGAAAGGTAGTCTACGTTATCATTTGATGACACACACAAATAAAAAACCATTTAAATGTGAACTTTGTGGTATATCGTTTATTATGAAAAGTTCAATGAAACGACATTCAACGACTCACACAGGTGAAAAACTATTTGGTTGTGAACGATGTCATAAGTCATTTACTCGCAAAGATAGTTTAGCTAAGCACATAGCACGTCATATGAGCGAAAGATCATTTGCATGTGCGTCATGTGGTAAATCATTTCGTCGGAAACAGGCGGTATAAAATCATTTAAATGTGAACTTTGTGGTATATCGTTTATTACGCAAAGTTCAATGAAACGACATTCAGTGGTTCACACAGGTGAAAGGGCATTTTTTTGTGAACATTGTAATAAGTCATTTACGCGCAAAGATACTTTAGATAAGCACATGGCACGTCATCGGAGCGAAAGACCGTTGGAACGTACGATCTGTTGTAAGTTGTTTGGACATAAACAGACGCTAGAAGAGCATTCGGTTAATAATGTAGGTAATGGAGGGTATTGTGAACATTGTGGTAAGTTATTTACTGATAAAGGTAATCTAAGGTATCATTTGATGACACACACAAATGAAAGACCATTCAAGTGTAAATTTTGTAGCAAATCATTTATTATGGAAAGTTTAATGAAACGGCATTCCAGAACACACTCAGGTGAAAAACCATTTACCTGTGAACACTGTAGTAAGTCATTTACTCGCAAAGATGAATTATACAAACACATGATGTGCCACACGTGTGAAAAATCATTTCTGTGTGCATCCTGTGGTAAATCATATCGTCAAAAATCGGCTCTGGAAAAGCATATGGTAGTTCATTTAGGTAATGAACTGTACACTTGTGAGCACTGTGGTAAGTCATTTACTGAAAGAGGTAGGCTAATTTACCATTTGATGACTCACACAAGTAAAAAATCATTTAGATGTGAACATTGTGGCAAATCATTTATTTGTAAAAGTCTAATGAAGCGGCATATCATGTCTCACATAACAGAAAGGCCATTTAGTTGTGAATTCTGTGGCAAATCATTTATTTTCCAAAGTTTAAGTGAACGGCATTCCAGGACACACTCAGGTGAAACACCATTTACTTGTGAACACTGTCGTAAATCATTTGCTCGCAAAGATGATTTATATAAACACATGATGTGTCATACGGGTGAAAAACCATTTCTGTGTGCGTCCTGTGGTAAATCATATCGTCAAAAATCGGTTCTAGAAATGCATATACTCGCTCATTTAGGTATTAAACCGTACACTTGTGAGCACTGTGGTAAGTCATTTGCTAAAAAAGGTAGACTAACTTACCATATGATGACTCACACAGGTAAAAATCATTTAGATATGAACATTGTGGCAAATCATTTATTTGTAAAGGTAGAATAAGCGGCATGACTTACATAGGTAAAGGACTGTTCGATTGTAAATTCTGTGGCAAATCATTTATTTTCCAAAGTATAATCAAACGACAATAAGTGACATAGGTAAATGACTGTTTTCTTGTGAATACTGTCTTAAGTCATTTTCACGTGAAAATGATCTAGACACGTCACTAGGGTAAAAGACCATTCCCATTCGGGTTCTCTGGTAACTCAGTCATATTTGATAATTCATTGAACTAATTGATGGTACTATTGTGAAGAGTGGTAATTTATTTAGAAAGGTAATCTAAGTTACCATTGGACGACTCATTCACGTAAAACACCATTGAAATGTGAACTTTGTTGTAAACCATTTATTTTGACAAGTTTACTAAAACGACATTTAGTGACTCACCCAGGCGAAAGGTCATTTACTTGTAAACAGTGTAAATTCGTTTACTCGGAAAGATAACCTAAATAAATACATGACAGGTCACACGGGTAAAAGACCATGTGAATGTGGTTTCTGCGGTAAATCATTTGATAAGCGGACACTAGAAAGGTATTTGTTAATTCTTTAGGTATTGGAGGGTACTCGTGTGAATACTGGTAAGACATATAGCCATAGAGGTAATCTAAGTTACAATTTGATGACTAAATCAGGTAAATACCAGTATCTAATTTACTGTATGCAAGTTTTGTGGTATCATGTATTTGTAAAAGTAAAATAAAAGGACATTCTATATGACCCTAATAGGTGAAAGGCCATTTACTTATGAACACTGTCGTGAGGCAAATGCGATCAAGACAGACACATCACACCCCTGAAAGACCGTAACATGTAGGTTCTGTGGTAAGTCGTTTGGTAACATGCTAAGAAAGCAGTTGGTAATTTATTCAATATACAGTACTCTTGTGAACACTGTCTTAAGTCATTTAGTTAGGTAGCCTAAATTACCATTTGGATGGTAACCTTGTGATAAATCGGTTCGTAACAGGCATTTGGCAACTCACTTTTATAAAGGAGCATAATCGTGTGAAAAATGTAATTCATGGAAGTAGTTTATTCACGCATTTGGTGAGCCACACAGATGAAATCCCTTTTTGTGTTGAGTGTGACAGGTGGTTTTCTCAGAGCCGATCTACGAAATATCTATATATATTGAACATTCACATATGATCACTACGAGGTCCTTTGTTGGTAAAGAAACTTGTGGGATAACACATGGATGGATCATTCACATGTTATACTGTTCTAAGTCTTTCAAATGTATAAATACACGTTTGAGAGCACCCTACGGTAAAAATTAACATTCATGTAAATGCTGTACCAAGTCATTTTTTACAAACATACTCTAAAAGTATATTTGGTAATTAACTCAGCTAATGAAGGATATTCGTGCAAAGTCTTACGAAAGTAATGTAGAAAGTCATGTGATAACTCATACAGTTAAAACTCCAGATATTTGTGAATACTGAAATAGATCGTTCACTCAAAAAGGAACTCTAAGCTTGCGTTTCATGACTCAGCTAAAAGTGTGTCTATGTCTGCTAACTTACAGATATATTGACGGAATATTTGTTATCTGGCGCATCACGTGCGAATTTGTTTAAAATCAAATTCTAAGTAAATTTGATGTCTAAGTGGAAGGTATATCTGACTATAACAGTAAGTCTTAATTAGAAAACCTTGACTGCTCTATCGCTTTACGAAGATTGGCAATCAATCTGCACTTAGTGTGTTTTTCGAGTCCTGTATTCACTTACCACGGTTTCACCATTACACAAATGATCTGGGATTTCAATATCGTTCGAAAAATTTTGTCCGCTGATGAAATTAATCCATCGTTCCACCAACAGGTTCGTTAGAAAGATTTACTCAAATTCGAGATTAATCCTAACTTCAGTATGTTAGAAATGCGGCTTCGTATGTGTTGTGGTCGTGGATTGGATGATTCCTTTTAAACAAGTAAGTCGATTAGCGCTCCAAGGAAGGTAGATAAGAACACTTCGAAATAAATAGTATTTTATGTGTATTTGTGTATGTATTCAAAGCGACACAAATTAATTGCTTGTAATTCAGATCAAATATAGTACCTTAAAACCTATATTTTTTTTATCTATCTCGCTTGATTACCGTAAATTGAGTTTCAGAAAGGTGACCGTACCTATAGTTTACCAAATTTGAAATGTAAACAAGACCTGGCGTTTATATAATAATAGAAACATGTTATTTTTCTACGAAACAAAATCTGAGACACTGCAGAAAAAGTAAGTCGCATTTGTTTTATTGCCAAGACAATAGAAACATATATTGCTGAAGGTGTATACCAGTAGTTGACCAATTGTGAACTTCGATTGTTCCAGCGTATATCGTTCATCCGATAAGGTGTAGATTGTCCCTTGAACAACGAATGAATAAAAGTATTTCTCTACTCTCTAACAGATGTGCACGGATATCTTGTATGAAGTGTAACTCAGTCATATTGTGCGCTCTCCTCCCTTCCAGATCCTCTTTACACAGTTTACGTGATTTTGGGAAACAATGCATGTCCTCGTTGCACAACATGTGGAGTTTATCCTATTAAACCTTACGGAAATATAAAACATACTTTGATACTGTATCCGATATAAACTCAGCTCTTACCGTTTGTTTCACTTATTTGTCAACTACTGGCAACTGTTCCATTACTGGTACCGTCACTCTGTATATATTTTCGACACACTGCGAATTGAAACAAATGAGACTATAAGCATTCTTCGAGTACGTCGATACAGATTATCTTTTGCTTTCCCGTCGTAGCTTACCTAATTAATTCTTTATATTAGCTACTTCCGTTATATGGCGTTGACTGTAGTTCCAGTGTGGTTATTTTGGACACCCCATTGCAGAATGTTATGCAAAATCAACGGAAAAGACATTTATTCAGGGCGTATGTGTGTCCGTGCATTTACATCACATTCTTCTGCATTCTATTGAACCAAAATGATACAAATAGCAATTGGAATAACCATTGCAATAATAAACATTGGAATTACATATATTAATCGCCATATAACAGTCAATGTAACTTGTAAAAAAATACGGGTTAACTTCCAAAGTTGGTCGTCTGTTTCTAGTAAAATTTTGAACATTTACCGGGAAGAAATGGATAAGTTGTTCGTTTGTGTGGCTGATAATATATAAGAAGAACGGAAGTTGTGTTTATTTCCTTGTATAAGGAGTGATAAACATGGAACTATTTGGGAAGCGGAGGGAACTACTTGGCGCAACGTTACCGCACGGTTCGATTGTGGGAAAGTAACGAGCATTTATATTGTGAACATGGCTATAGGTGTACAAGGACATTACCCTGGATCCGAGTTAACAGTATTACAGTTTGTGAAACAATGAGGAAAATCTTTGAGACTGTGAAAGTCATGGATGAATAAATCTAACAACAAATTGCAGAAACTGTGGTAAGCTTTGTTCCGACGAAAAGAACTGACGTATATGAGAACAAAAAGTGTAGATACATCACCGCACCTAACTTTACCTAACCTCCACGTTCCCATGATCACTAATTTAAAATAATGTACGAAAAATGCAAGAAAGCAATTATTAATAATAAATGTGAACATCCCCACCCTGCGCGTAACCGAACGAAACAGTAAGCCAGTGAACTGGACGTAAAATTGATGATTTCTACATTTTCGTAGCTTTCATCAGGCTTTTAGTCGAAAACCAGACGGATGACAAACTTCGGAAGTAGTGCCTAATAAACATTGGAATTACATATATTCATCGCCATATAACAGATAAAGTAACTCAGAAAAATTACAGTTTATTGCAATAAATACAGACTTTCATTAGATTTTACTTGTTGCGATGTATTTAAAGATTGACATGAATGACTTGATCCGTAGTTAAGGAAATGCATTCAATGGAATTGTAAAGTTTCTCTATGTCCTTTGCACAAAACTGCGCATTAGGTTTCCAGTTCTTTTGTGCAATACATATGAAAATTATAGCTGATTACATCCACAATAGAATCAACAACCTATAAATAGTGTACAAGGGTGTTTTCTACGAAAAGTTCTACTTATGGAACGCGTTTTCCCCCGGATCTTATGAGTAACTTTGACTAATATGTAAGTCGTGTTCATGGGGAAGGTCACGGTTATATATGTCTCTAGAACCCCAAAGTTCAAAAGGAATAAATCCACGGCCTACCATTTTCCGAAAGAGTTTTATAAATTGTATACACACACACATGTGGGCATTTGTTTACTATCGTCGGACCAGAACAAAATTGGAAAATTTACCTCCCACGTTCGCTTTTTTTTCCTTATTTGCTAAGCGAATGACCAAGGGCACTTGGAGGTTAGGTAAATCAGGTTCGGTGTTTTTTTTTCTTGTGCACAGCGACTAATCAAGGACACTTGGAGGTTAGGTGTATTATTTTTCTTCTGTACAGTGACTAATCAAGAGCACTTCAGTTCATGTACCAGGAATTTCTGTCGATCACGCTTCAACAAACACCAATACACTACAAATAATAAAATTTCAGCCAAAGTCAACCTACTTCCAACGAAGAGAACTTCCTTTCACTGCAGTTACATTGAATGCCACGTTGCCTTTTCCCACACTGGAAATTGTATGTTCCTCTTCTCTTCAGTACTTTCAATTCGTTTCCACACTTACTGTTCGCCTCTTTAGTTTTTTAAACAATTTCAACAACTTCCCGTCTTCAATTTTGTACGATTCGATAAAACTAACGCAAGAAATGTCGCAAACACGCGCCATTTGAACACTGCCATCTGTAACTCTACGCCGAATAGTCCCTTCCGCCACCACATGCAGTCCGTCTTAAAAATCTACAAACTAACTAAAAACATGATTACTTACTTTTCATGTTACTCACTTTCACTCCCTTGTCATCACAAACAGAAGTGAATTGCATCCATTCATCCTGGAAATCTCTTAAAATTGGTCCGGCGATAGTAGTGATAACAGACTGGATTGCGTACCAAATAAGACTAAGTTGAGGGCGTATGCGAGAAGTCTAAATAATAGCAAAGGCGCTGTACTTCACGGGAAGTGTCCGAGCTGCCGGCATGGTACCTAGAAGATAGGCGCTGTACACCTTCTTTAACGGACTCGGCTATGGATGAGTAAAGACTGATGAACATTTAATAAAGACATTTATTATAAGTCTTCTCTAGTAAATCTGAAGTATACAAGTTTATATATTCAAACATTGAACGTAAATATGAGATGCCGATACATCTCGTCGGTGACGGAGTTATGAATCATGAAGCAATACTAAATACACAAAATATGATTAACAAATACATTAAATTTAAGATGAGTTAAGCTAAGCTCCAAATTCCAAATTATATCGAACTGATAATATATACCATTTACATATACTTAAATAATTTAGAGTGAGCAACGTACCTTCAAAATTTTAAGATTTCTCTAGCTGATGGTAAGATGTGTTGGATGAACTTCGCGTTATAAACTGTCACTTTCAGTGATAATGGTTTAATCGTGTTTAAACCCAAAATGAAGAATATCAAAAATATTTCTAAGTCCAGATTGAAGAATGTTTGTAGATAGACGTTCGATGATTCTAGGCTTGAGTTGTAGTGTCTTTAGATGGCTGTATGCGAGTACTCGAAGAAGGAAGGTTTCAGTAATATTTATATTAGTTGTTTTCGAATCGAAGGAAGCACTGATCGGTTTCTCGTGGGAAGGTTGTACTGTTCAAGGTGAAGTTGAAGTCAGTTCCTGTAATGTTGTTATGTAACACTCGTTCAAGATGAAATCCTGGATCATTCCTTGGAAAAGTTACATTACTGGTGTTCACATTAAATATTGTTTCTGGAATGTCACGTGGATCTTTTAACGTTTTAAAGTTCTTTTGAACCAAGGTCAGATCGAAGTATCACGAAGGTAGTTTGTATTTTATATATGCACATGAGAACGGAAATGGTATCACAATCACAACCTTGTACGTTGCTGTGCACTTACGTAATAATGAATTGTCTCACCTTGGAGCTTGAGACAATTGTAGCAATTTATCATGATTCATAAACGTCGAGACAAGTCTTAGAATTAATACAATATAAATCATAAGCTGTAAAAACTGAATACACTGTTGATCGAAAATATGAGAAAAGAATGAAATTAATAAAATGAATATGCGGTCATACAACAGTAACCTTAACCCCACACGTGCATTATTTGATAGTATTCTGCCGAGAATATTTAATAGGAATTATGGTAATCATTAAGGATACGCAGTAGAAGGAACAGTAAAGACATTCCCGACATGAGCAATCTTACATTCCCGTACAGATTGCCTTTTCCTTCCTTCTGTACGAGACACATTAGGAAACTATAATCTGCGGTGTTATTTACACATTATATACTGCGCATAAATCCTTTGCCTGTACAATAACCCTAAAAAGTGCGTTTTCTTGCGTATTTCTCGTATAAACATCGTCGGCCATATTTACAACAACATGAAGAAAGCAACAGTATTTCCGAAAATACAAATCATTCATGCTACCGAGTTCTGTACTTAAGACGCGTTTATTTATTATTAGAAAGTGTTCTTTTGCTAGCAAATTATTTTGTGTAGCATAAACTTCTATTTGCGATACCCTCTGATTTGTATTTGGTTTTCTCGTATGGTTTTTATCCTGGCTTAAACTCCCTATTTTGACGATTAATTTTAATCTTGGGACTTTTCTAGCCTCGGAGATGCATTGGTGCAACTAAATATCCACTGAACAAGGATTAATCCCTAACTTATTTTTATCCACGGATGAAATTCAAGTTAGTGCAACCCAGCCAAGATAAAAAAAAAAAAAAAAAAAAAAAAAACCTAGATTTAATCATATATTTCTTTGTTGCTATGACTCGAGTCGCAGTTCGTGAAATTCGCGCATTCTCTAATGAAGATATAATGAAAATATTGAACCACTCCAAGCTTGCTGCGTCGTTTGTGATCTTTTACGGTCATTTATCATCGTAACGGCTGATTCCTATAACTTCAGGAGATATATCTTTCGTACATAATGAACTAAAGGAAATAGCATAGATTAATTAATTCTTCCAGTGCGTCGAATGTGATCCATTTTTATGTATACTATCTACCACCCGCTACAAGAGGTCCAATTCTTCCTTTTTCAAACAATACTCTATCCTGTTTTTAAGACTCTCTTCATTTTTGGCTTCCCAGCCGTTCTAACTTTGTGATATTGCCATATAAGGATCCACTCTATTTGTTTATTACTCCCTCTCCGCAACAAATATTTACTTAATATCTTCAACCGTTAAGTCCTTCCTATACGTATTTGGCGTATACATTTCACAATTATCGAATGTGCATTTTGGAAACTGAAGGTATACCTAAGATTTCGAAAGTAAAATCAAGTAATTGTATTAGAAATTAAACACAAGAATAAAAAAAAAGAATTTTTAAAGTAAATATGTGGAGTCGCCGAAGCTCAGACAGTAGTGCATCTGACTACGAATCGGGTTCGAAGCCCGGCCAGGACACGAGACTTTTCTCTCAGAGTTGCCATGCCTGGCGCTCTGAGGTGCACTCAGCCTCCTATCAAATTGAGTAAGTGTCCTTGGTATTCCTGGGCACCTTGGGAAGGTAAAGGCGGTCGAGCGTGGAACTGACCATTCCACCTCACTTCGTACCGTAGGTCAAGCAAATGTTCAGCGTTACCTCCACATGCGCCGTGCGTATCACACAGGGGATAGCTTTACCTTTTTTGTCATCTATCTTACTTCAATTATAATTTTTGCACTACATCTACATCCAAAAGCACTCTTAAATATAACATCTTGAGGCAAAGTAAATTCACCATTTTAAAACTTATTCAATTCTCTACAAGTTTTATTCGAGCCTTTTTCCTCATTTTGTTCCTCAGATAAATTCCATCAAAGATAATAGAGTGTGGTGTTTGTTTTGACTTTTTTTTGCACACGTAACAAATTATAAACCTGCACAAAGTAAACTATGATTAGAAAAGTCATACGACATTTTATTTTCAGACTTCTATAAATGTAGACTGGGTGCGTCTTGTCT
>JAGDQP010003987.1:43223-74645 GCA_022664845.1 Lepisma saccharinum | reverse complement strand
TGTTTTTCAGATAAATTCCATCAAACATAATAGAGTGTGGTGTTTGGTTTGACTTTTTCTTGCACATGTAACAAATTAAGAACCTGCAAAACGTAAACTATGATTAGAAAAGTCATATGAAAATTAATTTTCAGACTGTTCTATAAATGTAGACTGGGTGCGTCTTGTCTAGTTATAGTCAAAATGCTGGTCGTCCTTCCTTACTTGCCACAGCAAATAAAGAATTGGCGCATTCACACTTTCTCGTATTTTTCATTTGGATTTTCTTGGCTTTCCTCTAATTGAAATTTTTTATAAGGCGTCCAAATTCAGATACGAGGGCTGCTGGAAAAGTTTCTGCAAAATCTTAACCAACAGTGGCGTTAGTGTTCCGCTATTTTAAAGTTTGGAAGAACAGACCTTTCTATGTTTAAACTACCTTTGATATTTTGTTTACGCATTTGTTTTTGACAGCAGTTGGCAGAAGTATTTTTGTTTCTAAAAAAATGGAAATTTCGTCGTGCAAACTTTCGGGCAATGATTTTTCATGATTTCAAATGCAGTTTAACCGAAACAATGCATCGAGCTACTTCATTTCGCTTTTGAGGTTGAACCACAATCTAATAGAACTGGGTACAATTGGGTTTCCGAATTCCAGCGCGGTCGCACGTTTCTCAGTGATTAATTTTGTGAAGCTCGTCCATCCTCATCTGTTGTCAGTAATGTTGGATAATATGATTGAGAGAGATCGGCTTGTGTCATACCGTGAGATTCAGGCATCGTTGAACATTGACACGAAAGACGATCTTTCATGGTTACCTGAACGCACGGAAGCTTTCAGGTAGTTGGATCCCTGAAACTCGTAAATAAACTCGTTTCAAGCTGTGTAAATTTGTTATCAAAAAATTCGACCGAGGTAAGTCAAATCTGGTGTACTACAGGAGACTAACCTTGGTTTTATTCCTACGAATCCAAAACTAAACGGCAATCCACTGTTCGGGTGTTTCAAGGTCAGCCGAAAGTTGTTCCTTCAAGAAGTGCTGCCAAGCAAATGATGGCTTGTTTCTTCGGTTATACCTGACATGCGACAACAATAGCTTCAGAAGATCGAAGGACTGTAAATGCTGAGCGGTTCACAACAATTTGTTTGCCAGAGGTCATCAATGAATCGCGTAAAACAAACCCAAATCGTCGAATGATTCTTCACCACGACAACGCCAGATGTCATTCAGCACACACAACTGTTGATTTTTCGTCCAGCAAAAATGTCTAATTAATGACTCACTATCCGTTATCACCCAATTTATCACTTAATGACTTCTTTTTGTAACTAAACATTAAAAAGGGGAGCGATTTGTGTTGCCTGAAGCAGCTGTCGACGCTTTCCGAACAGCGGTTTCGGAGGTACCAGACTGCGAGTGGATAAATTGCTTTCAAAATAGGTTTGAGCGTATGCAAACGGTATGGATTATATTAATATTTTCCATTTTAACACCCCAGAACGTTAACCTCTGCAAGGGGTTGCGTAAGTGCAGGTTGTATTTATATAAGAAACACACCAGTGTGTTTTGATAATATTGTGTAGAATCAAATTTATTTATATTTTAAGTATTATAGTTTTTATAAGGTATTTGGATAAATATATTTTATACGTCTTCAACCCCCCTCACTAGGGAAGGAGAGTAATGCTTCAAACTTGAACAACAATTCTAGAAACAATGTATACAATTCATGGGATATTAATTATTTCAGATATAAAATTTATTTAAAAGGAATTAGTTTGTGCTCTTTTAATTTTATATAATTCAGAGTTCAATTCTCAATTACTGCACTAAAAATATGTATTAAAAAATTCTTATGTTATTAGCTATTCAATTTTACTTTTGATTATATATATATATATGACTGCTCATCCTGGGTTTCCGGGTTCGATTCCCGGCGCCGCCAAAGGATTCTTTTCCAAAGCGAGAGGGTCCGGAACGGTTCGCACCCAGGATCGTAATGTAATTGGGGAGCGGCTGTTGATAAAAGGAAGTGGTGATCATAGTTGGGAGCATCGGCTCTCCTCTCGCTGTTCAGCGTGGGAGCAGCAGACCAACTCCTCCCTCCGAGAGAGACCTCATCCATTAGTGGATTGAATATGGCTGTGAGTTATATACATATATAAGATGATAAAACGGGTAGAAAAATGATATTTACTCATTAGATTACCAAGACAGGAGGGGCCGGGGTGGCTCAGTTCGTAGGGCGCTCATCTCTGGTGCTAGGGGTCCTCGGATCGATTCCTACTCATGCCATGTGGGCTTTGTGGTACACAATGACATTGTGCGTGGGTTTTCTCGGGGTGCTCCCGTTTCCTCCCACTTCCTTCATTCCACCAATTCACCCCATCATCATCCACACGGCCTAAGCCATAGGCCTTAATGTAAGTTCAATCAAGACAGGAACTTCACAAACACAATAAAAGAACCGCAACGTTTCGCAAGAGCGTTTTCATATGGTAGGAGAGAAAATGAACGGAGCGGACAGGTGCGGGGCTTGTGCTAAGGAGACGCTATTTCGCCAACTGATGCTGGGTAACAGTGTGACCAGGTTATGGCGGCGATAAAATGACTAGAATGGGTCGGAGGAAACACAAAGTGGAGAAGAATGTGCGAAGGTTAGTAGGAATAGGCAACACGATTCTCACCAGAACTGGACCAATTGCATCCGCTCCTCCTTAACCTGACAAGTGCAATAGACACCGCTGCAGAACCTGTCCTATCTTTGATCTCAGTTTGACCATCGTACATCCTGTCACTAACAAGACTTCTCTTTCCGACAATCCTGCAGTAGCACATCTTCCAGCCTAATTTATCTCCTACTAGTAACCTATGTTCCGCTTTTCCCGTTGGCGAAACCCAAACTCCTCCAACAATCCTCATCAACAACCATCACTACTCCTCCAAATCACAACTACTGCACCACCACCCCCATACCTGAACGCACTTCTTATCAAAGCTGCACCTTTGATGAAACGTTTCGAGTCAGTTTCCTGAAAATCCTGTACCCTAACTCACCTGCAACAATTAGAAAGAGATGGGGAAAAACATATTTCTATCCTTTCCGCCAACCATGGACCCGGCCTCAACTGCCTGTAATTCCCTGCAGCGCAGTGTCTTCCTTTCTCTTCTCTGTTCCGTCTCCACTTGCACTTTTATTCTACTTTTCAATTTTGTCCCTCTGTTCTCCCTTTCTTCTTCGTCTTATGATTATTATTTCTCACCTTCCTTCTACAATCGACCGCTAAACTTCAAGTCAGCACTACGCTGAGGCCAACTCTCATTTTGCGTACTCTCATTGGCCAAAAACAAACTTGATCTCAACTTAGCGCTGACTAGAAGTTTAGCGGTCGATTGTAAAACTGACCCTTATTTATTCAGGAATCCTCTTTCCTACTTCTAGTAACGTCCGTACTTTCATCTCCATTTGGTGTTTTCTCCGTCACATCTATTCATTTTCACGCCTCCATAGCTTGGCCACACTGTTACCCAGTATCTGTAGGCAATATGGCGTCTTAGCCCTATCCCCGCGCCAGTCCGCGTTGTCCATTTTCTCTCCTACCATGTGAAAACGCTTTTGCGAAACGTAGCCGCTTTTCGATTGTGTTTGTAAAATTCTTGTTCGCCTGTCTTGGTATTCTAATATATAAGTAAACACTGACAATAAAAGTGCATACATCTCTTCCACTGGTTTCTAAACAGAAATACCTTGAGGCAATATATAGGCTTGCACATCCACCCTGTGTGGTGAAACGTTCCTGGGTACCTGAAGTCAATCCCAACAGGTGGTATTTCTCCCAGAAATATTATGGTTAGCGCCAATAGTCTGTCTATCATGTTGTCTTTTTAGGAAATTCATGCAAAATTCTATGGTCTGCTCACGGATATCATGAACTACAGATTTTACATAAGTATCCTCACACGCAGCTTTGAATTTTCCAGTACCAATTTTAGACCACGATTCTGGAAACCTCTTGAAGATCAAAACGGCTGGGCCTGCTGGAAGTAAATTCATCTTTACATGGAAGATACTCTGCAACAAGATCTCTAAAATATGGCGCCGGCAAGAAAGGTAAAGTATACCACGCCCCATTAGTTGTTCGAGCAAAATGCACGCTCCATTCACATTACTTGTATCCATATCACAGCACACAGCCTTCACTTTATCTGTAATCCCCCCATCAGTCAACGTGTCAAATACAGTATTGGCTTACTGTTTACCAGTTGGGAACTTTAATTTCTTGTAACTCGGTCTCTCTGTTAAATACGAGGGTAAGTCAATAAGTAACTGCATTTTTTTTTTAGGTTGGCTCTATGGCATTGTGTGCTCACCAGACGCTAGGTGTCACCGTTGGCTTCGTCTGTGGGAGGTTGCAGCGTTCAGTCCGCTTTGCGCTGTTGCGTATTAAAGATGGTCGCGCCACTCTCTGTGTGCACCAAAGAAAAACAGTGTGCTGTCGTCCGTTTTCTGTGGTCTGAAGGAGTACCCGGAGCGGAAATTTATAGAAGACTTGCAGCACAATACGGGGACAATGTTTTGTCACAGCGAAGTGTTTACCAGTGGATTGAACAGTTCAAAAGTGGTCGAACGAGAGCTCTCGTTTACAGAAATCAAGGATGAAGTATCCTAACCAGGACAAGAAAGGAAAATAAGTTGTACTTCTTACAAAAACGAAAAACGTTCTGGATAAGAATCGAATCGAGGGCCATTGGCGTACGAAACTTATGCTTTAGTTACTAGACCACGGAATCACACGTCCGAATACGAAGCATTGTTTATATTTAGGCCATCAGATAGCAGACACGTCTAGTAATTGGCGAAGATTAGGCTACGCCAGATGAAATATGAGTTATGCTAAAAGATTTCAATGTCAGTCACTGATGTCATCTTCAAGAACATTATTCCTGAAGATGACGTTGCTGACTGACATTGAAAGCTTGAAGCAAACCTCACATTTCATCTCGTCTATTACCCGAGAATCATGGATAGAAGTTTATTTCATGCTTGTTTATTAAGTTAAACACAATATCGAACTTAACCAACTCGAAGCAAGTGACTTACAAGCTTGTTGCAAGCTGGCATGCTATCTGGGTACGTAATATATCACATAAAAAGACCGTCAAAATACACTACCAATTCATCACCTATTTTATTTGCCACTACACAGCGAAGACATTTTGTTATAATCGTCGACAGCTCACAACTGCCTAATGTGGATAGGACACACACAGAAGGAAAAGCATTGTTCGCGCGCTGTTGCGCGTCATTGTCACCTCAACAGCTAACACAGTAATTATTCAACCATATTGATATAATCATCATTATAAAGCTTATGAAACAGGCAATGACTTTTATTTCGAACGGGTTTTTGATATTGTGAGTTTAGAGCAAGTTACACCGTAAAAAGTGTAAATATTGAAAGCAAAATATCCTTATTTTTGCGCTTTGGATCTAAATTACGGAAAACTACGAACAATAGCGCAAAACGGATAAGAACCATTTTGTAGCCTGTCATCTACGAATTATAACAAAAAAGAATCGTTATGTTTATTGGTTACGGAGATATAATACAATTATTGAAAGTCAGTAAATTTGTAGCTCTAGGGGGGATTGTGGGGAAGCACAAGGGAAGGGCTGTGACTTTTGGGAAAATGCACCTCTAGTAATGATATAAGAACTGGCCAAAATTCAGCTTTCTCCTAATTATTGCCGATATTTGACCTTCTTATCCCTTTATTTCCTGGACTATTTTCTAAGGACTTATTGAACAACCCTCGTGTATGTCCACCAGTGATTACAAATGGTCACCACAAAATTCTTCAGGTGGCCTCATTGGCCACCAAATTTTAGATAACTTTTTAAATTCTGGAGAGGTCTCGTGCAGTCATGTGACCAACAGACGCAAGGTAACAAAGTAGCCAGGTTATGGAGGTGGGGAAAGAACTAAAGTGCGTGAAGAGAGCACCAAATGGTCAAGGAAGTGCGGACATTGAGTGAAGGGCTTACTAAAGGAACAAGAGGGTGAAGATTGAGCGGGAAAAGGGAAGATAATAATGAACATTAAGGGAGATAGAATGGACTGTGCTTCGGGGAGTTCCATGCATTTAAGGGTGGGTTCATGTTTGGCGGAGAGGGTAGAAATGTACGTCTACTCTCATCTCTTCGTAACTGTGGCACGTTAATCAGGATTAAGGATCTTCAGGATGCTGACACGGAAGGTTTCGTTGAAGGTGAAGCCGTGATGTAAAGTGTGTTTAGGTGTAGGGAGAGTTGGAGCAGCGATATTCATGATTCAGATGGTTAGGAATGTTTGGCTGTCTTCAGGATAGAAGGCAGAACACAGATTAGAGAGAGAGGTTGGAAGAAATGCAACTGTCAGTGTCGGGAACGAACGTCTTGTAAGTGACGGGATGTTGAAAGGCCAGACTGGGATCAATAATAGGACAGGGTCTGCTGTCGGTTTATTGCACTTGCCAATTTGTGTGGGGAGGAGCTGAATGGCTGCACTTCTGGTCAGGATGGTGTTGAGATTCGGGAGGCAGCGGCAGACTACTTTGGGACATGAGAGGAAAGCTCTATCAGGCGCAGTGGGTATGGGTTGAGCTAGATTGATTAGCTATTGAGGGAGAGGAATACAGGTTGGGGTTGGTAAGTCCTGGTGTGGGCCAATTGTTTACGGATCAAGAGACTGGGATTTCCATGGTCCGTGAGAGCTGAGGAAATAATTCTTCCCGGAGAGCAAGAGCGTATGAAGGAATGCTGTTGAAATGTAGACAGCGGATGGTTTTGGTAGGTTAGATGTGGACATGTGTCTCAAGTTGATTATTTTTTGAGCCAGAAATTCACATTTAGGAAAGTTGTATGTTCCCTGGAGATGGACCCGGTCAGCACGTTCGATTTCTCTGCGCGTGGTCACAGGCTCAATTCCGGTGTCCACTGAATGTCGTGGTCCGGAGCCCACTTTAAAAATAAACTGTAGGTCCCATCCTTAGAAGCTTACCAGCTCGTAAGGACGTTAATTGCAATTCAATCAACCTGGAGAAGGACCAAGGGAAAGGTGTAGTTGAAGTCTTGTAGGAATGTTTCCAGTGACTTGTCCTTGCGTTAAGAAAATATCATCGATATGAAGAAGGCAGGTGAAAGGTTTGAGGAGTGTGGTAGTAACGTATTGTATGCCAATAATGAATAGTCTTGTGTAAAGCGTTACACATGCCATTGGAGCAATAGTTTTCATTCTACGCGATTCCTTTCTCATCATTACAAGATTCATCCATGAGCAATTATGGCTTTCGTTAACTCAGACATGTTAAGGAAACGTAAACCGGTATTATTGAAAGTTATCTGAAATCATTTGCAGTGGAGAGAATCCAGTTGTTGAACAACGCCCCTTTGCCAATTCAGCGAGTTAATTTATTAAATAGCTTTCGAAATAAATTTTGTAGTCAGTTACATTTGGCCATAGCAGTACAAAATGAAGTTTATTTTACTGAAGGCTTCTCCAAGGAATAAATGCATCTGCTCCTCAATTTTACTTTTGTGCGACTCCTTCAAATCTGACATTATCCTTGTAGCATTCGGTCATGTATTTGTTCGTTTTGTGGTGTGGGTAAGGTGATTGCTCATTACGATTTTATCAGGGAAATGTGAAGAGAGGGGTGGGAAAGAAAGCGAGCATAATTTGGGTAGGAAGCATATTTTTTTCTTTAGAAGAAATTTATTGGCTGTGGAGGAGTAAGCTTAGATAGATTTCCTAGTTATGGAAACATACTGTTATGTTAGTCATGTATATTTCCATGTTAAATAAACAGATTTCATAAATGTTAGGAGGCATTTTACATTGAAAGATTAAGAGAGATACAGGACAAGGAAAGTAGATAGAACAATATTTACAGGTCAAGAAAACAATTATTTACACCTACAATTTGTATACCAGAGCTCCAAAGGTGATCTATGAAGCAAACATTTCCGACAAAAGAAAGTCAAGAGGTAGGAAACTTCTACTTTTCGTCTATACAAGATGAATGAAGTGGTTCCAGAGCTGTTCACACTGTAATTAAGTTGGAAAGGAAGCAATTTACAATGTTTCTACGTATCACCTCTCCTTCCAAAAGAACGTCTCTGCCTTCCTTACTTGCTAAGTAACTGCAAATGTTATTACCGCAATTGCTTCTTTTTTCCACGCTACATCTCCCAAACGAAATGTTTCATGATTTATGTTTTCTAAGATATATTTTAGTTAGAGTTTTCAGCTCTCAAAACGGTACAACCAATTTGGGAACATCTTTTGACAATTACTTCCATAAAGCATGAGAGCTGTTTTGGAGTCGCAGTCGCTCAGTGGTAGAGCGCTCACCTCCGGTCCGTGGGGTTCCCATTCGATCCCGGCTCGTGCCATGTGAACTTAGTGGTGAACGAAAATGGTGTGCGTGGGTTTTCTTAGTGCCTCCCACTTTCCTCATCCCACTAATTATCACATCATCATCCATTCGCTCTGATCCAAATTTGCCTAATGGCCTTATATCAAATTCAAATCAATGAGAGCTATTTAATACAATGAAATCAATAAATAGCGGATCACAGCTTTGCGTTTTCATCCCTCAGCATATACACAAGTAAACTTCATATTGCCATAAGAAGAAATTACTTTGAATAATTTGATACAAATGCGTTTTGTGTAATATAAAGTAGGCAATGTTTGTTTTGCAAACAAAAACTGGATTTTTTGCTTTCTGCCTGTTCGCTATCATACGCATTACAAAATAAACATATGTGTAATACAAAATGTAAACGCGCAATGTGAATAGGGTTCCTAAGTCCTCTTCTAAAATTTCGCCTGCAATATGAAATGAACAATCCGATAGGTTGTTAAAATTCTAGATCCATCACTTTGGTTTGGGTTTACAACATAAGAGCCTATTATCACAAGGAATGAAAGGTGATTTCTAAGCTTCCACAAACTTATTAAAAATACTGCGCTTTATTTCTACTTTTTTAAAAGAAATATTTATTTTTTATTTAAATCATTGATTTAAAGAACATCAGATTTAAATAACTTTGATTTAAATCAATCAACCTTGCTAAAGGCCATACCCAACATAGAATCTCTAGATGAAAACTACACCGTCACAGGAATTAATCACAATCGTCTGTGAAAGAAGTATTTTCGAACTAGTTCCGGGGTCTAATCCCACCATCCATTCGTAAGCATCCCACTTCAATACCGTCCAACTATTAAAGGGTAACAGGGCTTAGGAATGGGTGCTGACTTGATCAGTTCAGTTCGTAGCTCAAAATCATATTTATGTGACAAGTGGTAAATCTCAGTCGCTGATAGCATCTTACTTGCTAGTTTAATATTGGACTAGGAAGTGGTAAATGAAATATGGAAGTTCCCTTTTTCAATTAACATTGCAATGCTTCAGAGACTAAATCTAAGTTTCCGGCTGTCATTACCAAATATGGTGCTAGTATGGATATGACAAAACATAAAATCAATATACAAATAATTGGTTTAAAACTATTAATAAATCAGAGATCAACAGCCATGACGTTTACCGATCGAAGAGAATATTGTATCACTTACTTGTTAACTGAGAGCGCTTGGCTACCCAACTCGAAGTGGATCTGGGCCGAAAGACTCGCTTCTCTCTCAAGACGGGATTTCGGCTGACTTTCCAGTTTACCCGAACCAGCTCGTCACCTTCTATGTGACTACGTCATTCCTAGGAAATTTCTTTTTGTTTCCACAAGTCATGCCCACATCACAGTCTTCGAGTTGCGAAGCCAAGCGAACTCTAGGTCGATCACTCTTAAACGTCATATTTCCTGATCTCTTTGTTCCGCGTTTCGGCTACAGACGTGTAAGTCGTTCACCCAAGATTTAGCTGTCTGAAGCATTCCTACAATTCCGTACGTATTTTCATAAATGTTTCCCGTACACCAATAATTAAATGTTTTTGATTTGTACACTCATAAGTAATAATCCTTAATTTCTTTTGTCATACACAATATTTTCATTGTATCTTCACTGGAGAATGTGCATAATTTTGGAACTCTGACTCTTAAGTATATACAGCAACATAGAAATTTGGAATTGAATCTAACTTGCCAAGATGCGTGGTACATGCCAGGGACTAAGTAGACGTGCAGAATTAAATAGTAAAGCATAAGACTCGTAAAACAAACTACGTGCACAATGATTGTTAATTCGTGAAGTAATAGACCCTCAAAGGTTATCTGATCAAAAGTTTTATTGCTGTTGACATGTAATCGGTATTTTACCCTAGTTATTAAATTTACACTTTTAATAACTGAACAAATATAATAACATAGCTTTCACGTGGTATAAATGAGTCACTTGTCAAGTCTCTTTCCAAGATATGATTATGATCTAACTTACTGAAGTCTTCACACGTAGACTTTTGTATCATTAAATGGAAGCTTACGGTTTGTTGGGCTACATTAGATTTGTAGAAAAAGGACTTTCAACAGTCCTCCACTTATACTTTTTACGTAAGTGACTTATAACATGTACTCTTAGATCACCTTTGTCATAGAAGGACTTTCCACAGTCTGCACAAGTCAAGGGTTTATTACCTGAGTGAGTTCTCAAATGTCCCTTTAGATTACGTTCATGAATATAGGACTTCCCACAGTCTCTACATTTATAGGCTCTAATACCTGTGTGAGTTATCAAATGTTTCTCTAGATTACTTTTGTGAAAAAAGGACATTCCACAGTCACCACATGTAAATGCTTTATTACCTGAGTGAGTTATCAAATGTCTCTTAAAATGATGTTCATGAAAAAAGAACTTTCCACAATCCTTACATGTAAATGCAAGATTACCAGAGTGACTTATCAAATGATTCTTCAGATTAAACTTATAGAAAAAGGACTTTCCACAGTCGCTACATGTATACTCTTTTTTACCTGAGTGAGTTATCAAATGTCTCTTTAGATTACGTTCAAGGAAAAAGGACTTTCCACAGTCCTTACATGTATATTCATTGTTATCTGAGTGAGTAATGAAATGTTTTTTCAGACTATGTTTGTTGGAAAAGGACTTTGCACAGTCCCCACATGTATATGCTTGTTTAGTTGAGTGAGTTATCAAATGTGCTTGTAGGCTACTTTCGTAAGAAAAACACTTTCCGCAGTCCTTACAAGTGAATGATCGTTCCATGTGAGTTTCCAAATGTTCTCGCAAATGTCTTTTCTGACCAAAGGATCTGCGACAGTGATCACATGTAAACGGCCTTTTATGTACGCTTCCCATATGTCTATGTAGACCACGTCTTAGAGGAAATGAACTGCCACACTCTTCACAAGTAAATGGCCCTTCCGTTATATGTGTCTCCAAATGCGCGCTCAGACTACCTTTCAGAGCAAATGAACTCTTACAGTATTCACAAACAAATGGTCGTATACTTGAATGACTTATCAAATGTCTGTTTATACCAATTTTGGAAGAAAAGAACTTTCCACATTTACATGAGAACGATCCATCCATCTCAATGATCAAGTGTTCCGAAGAGCGTTTATCAGCAAAGGAGCTATCAGAGTGATCGTTCGTAAACTTCCTTTTATGTATATTTTTCGTATGCCTTATTAGATTACATTTTAGAGCAAACAACTTACCACAATGTTCACATTTAAATGATAGTCTTTCAGCTGTGTGACTCATCATATGCCTGGCTATTATATATCTCCGCGCAAATGACTTACCACAGTGCTCACAAGTATATGCTTCTTTTTCGGAGTGCATTATCGAATGACTTCGTAGAGACGGTTTGCTATTAAACAACTTACCACAAATTCCACATGGAAATGGCATTTCACCCGTATGAATTTTTACATGTTTCTCTAGATAATTTTTCGTACCAAATGACTCACAGCAGTGTTCACAAGTAAATGGTCTTTCACCTGTGTGAGTCATGGAATGCATTCTTAAAGTACTTTTACTTTTGAATGAGTAACTACAAAGTTTACATCTAAACGGTCTTTTATCTGTGTGAGACAACAGGTGCTCCGTTAGAGCAAATCTGTAAGGAAATGATTTATGGCAATCGTTACAAGCGTATGCGTTCACACCTGTGTGAATTACAAAATGTCTGGTTAAAGAACTCCTGGAATTAAATGACTTACCACACTCCTCACATTTATATTTTTTTTGTCTTTCACCTGTGTGAGTCCTAGAATGCCCTTTCAAACTACCTTTAGAAGTAAATGATTTACTACAAAATTCACATTTAAACGGTTTTTTACCTGTATGATACATCAAATGGGTCGTTAGATAAAAATTGTAAGCAAATGATTTATTGCAAATTTTACAAGTGTATGGTCTTATACCTGTGTGAATTACCAAATGTCTTTTTAAAGTACCCTTGGAACCAAATGACTTATTACACTCCTTACATCGGTATATTTCTGTATTCGTCGTAAGATCATCCTTTCTATTATAAGAAGCACGTGTAAAACCTGGTTTATCTGTGGATTTTATCGAATATTTTGTGTGTTTCGATGTTCTTTTTAAAGATGTCGTGTTGTTTCCACCTAAGCCTGTATGACAAGAAGATTCGGAATTTGTACCTTGATTATTGAGAGATGTATTTCTGTACTTTTTGAAATGCGATTCTTGCAGGTCTATGTCCCCACTCAAAAATGTACTTAAACACGAAGCACCATCAACACCTCTCCCAATCATCCTAAACAAAAGACAAAAGAACACAAATTAGAGAAGCATCATGTGATTTCGCACATGCAATTTGGTCTTAACCTTCTTTGGTGTCAAATATTTCTGTGTAGTAGCAGCTGTGTTATGACCATGTTACGGGTTTAAAGAATCACCCTGTGTGAAATTTCAGTCGAGAGGAAAAGGAATTGTCCTTACGTAGTTTCGAGGGGGTCACGTGCACAATTAACATTAAAAAGTCACTAGACCTGTCTTCAGGAGAGGATAAAATTAAAGTACACTGAATACAAATACACGAGAAGATAAATGGTAGAGACATAAAAACATGATGGCGGACGTCTATATTAAACAATTGACAACACTGTACGCGTCTAGAAGTAGTGTTGAGAGGTGGGCTTTGGTTAAATGTAATAAAACTAAAACTGGGAGTGAGTAAAGGAAACGAATCCAGGAAGGTGGGATTCAGTGAAGAAACGCAATGAAAACTGAGTAGGCGGCAGAGTCAATTAGAAAAGTGCGAGTGAGTATAGGACAAGCAATCGGAAGATAAAAAGGAAATAAAGAGTATGTTTAGACCGGGTTTGTTTTGCTCTCAAGCCCTAAATGACAACTCCTTGCCAAAGACGGGTTATGGATGTATTTGTAGCGGAGCATGCGGTATAGATTACAGTTACACGGAAGCTTACATTCAAGTCAGTATTGTGAAAGTGTGTGTGTGTGTGCCGTAAACAGGGTGCGCCACGGACACAATAAAAATATGGCAACGTTTCGCCGAATGCGTCTTCACGCAATGGAAGAGGAGATGAACAGAAAGGGAGCACCACTGTTACCAACTACAACCAAATAACAAAGTAGCCAGGTTACAGAGGCTGGAAAGTAACTAAGAAGGCAGGAGAAAACACCAAATGGCCAAGGAAGTGTGGGAGTTAGTAAGAGTCAGTGAGAGGATTTCTGAAGGATTAAGAAGGTGAAGGCTCAGCGGGGAAGAGGGAAATAATAATATTGAAGGGAAATAAAATCGAGGGTAAAAAAATAGTCAGCAAGAAGGAAGCGTCTTAGAACAATTGCGCTGCAGTGAATTACTTGCAGTTAAGGCAGGATTCATGTTTGGCGAAGAGAAAGAAATGCACACTGCGCTCCCATCTTTTTGTAACTATGACAGTGAGTCAGGATTCAGAATATTCAGAACGCTGCCACGGAAGGTTTCCGCTGTGATATAAAGTGTGTTTAGGTATGCGGAGATGCGAAATTGTACTTTGGAAAGTAGCGATAGGTGTTGATGCGGGTTGTTAGAGGCGTTTGGGCTTCTCGAACGTAAAAGACGAAGCACAGTTTACAGCGTGAGAGGGAAATGGAACTGAAAGAAATGCAACGTGCCGGAAAGAGTAGGAAATCCGAGTGAGCGCATGTTTGTAGGTCAGACGGATACAATATGACAGGTTCTGCTGCGAACTTTTGGGTCAATGTTTTAAAAGGAGAACAGCATTAAGGATCTAGGTTATATTATAAGAGAGGATAGGAAATGTGGAAAAGAATTCAAAGCGTGAATAATAACAAATGATGAAACAGGCCTTCCCAGAGGAGAAGAATCTCTTCTGTGGATTAATAAACAAACTTGCGAAAACGATTAATTAAATGTTTTGTGTTGTTTGGAACAGACCCTAAAGAAAATTGGAGAAAAATGGAAACCTTTGGAATGTGGAGATGGAGAAAATTGGAAGAAGTCATCGGAATACAGAAGTGCTGAAGTCGAGAAACGAATAGCTTATACGCTCACCTAAAATACGCGTTTTTAAAAATAAAATTGCGACCGCAAAATAGGTTTTTTTTTTTAAGAAAACCGCTATTTTCTCGTCATTGATTTGCGATATAAATTGCATTTTCAACCTCTTGTGTAATACTGGTGCATAACTGAATGAAAATCAAATGAAGATAACGGTAATATAACTGACTTTGTGGTTCTTTAAAAATCAATAAGCTCTTTAATATTGTTAATTGTAAAGCTGCTGTATTTTCCCATCCTGTATTTTACACAGTCACTTGCTAACAACACAGGCGAATTAGAAATGATTTAGAGAAAGCTTGAAATACACAAAAGAATTCGGTTGAGGGAGGGGAAGGGAATGTTATTAGAAAATTGGCATTTCTTCCAAATCAGAGAAGCTGAAATCTGTCTGGACTGCTTTGTGTTCTTATCTGCTGAGTGGATTGCTGGCGCCGATGTTATGACTGAAGGACATCTACACGACAACAGAACGGAACGCAAACAAAAATAAAAGTACGAATACCCGTTACTTTTCTGTGATTTTCGGGTGCGGACATTACGCGGGTTAGCTCTGAAGTTCGGGTGCGGACACTACGCGTATCTAGAGACAATACAGAAGAAAAACTGGTTAGTACATTGGATGAGCAGAGATTGTATACTGACGGATGGATTTAAAAATAGAGTTGGGGGAAAAAGACGAATCAAACTCCTTGACAATATTAAGGAAGACAGATCGTTATTTTGGAATAAAAGGTAAAGCGCAAAAATCGGGATGAATAGAGAAGGCTTAGTTTGCCTTGAAGGACATGCCGCTTTCGCCAGAACACAAGATGATAAAAACTACATATATTACTTAAATATTATCTTAATACTCTCTTACCTGGTACTTGGTAGGTGATGGATAGAATCATCGTCCCTTCTGGTCATCGTATCTGCTGTTGTCTCAGTGGATCTGACCCACAGATTAGCGCTATTCATTCCCAAACTAGCCACAGGGAGAGAGAGACGTTTTAAGACAACGACTGGTTTCAACTCTTGAATTTTCATTTCACATGCAAGAGGGTCTGCTGGAGCATCAGTGGGTTCTTCTTTTGTGTGTGGTACGGGATCCTTACCACCGATGGAAGAAGAGATGTCATGGCCAGTAAAGCTTGCTTCTACCTTGGTTAATTTTTCAGTTTTAACGTTGAGCTCCGATTGGATCTCGTTCATTGGAGCTGAATTTAATTCCTCTTCTGCTCTGCAATTAATTAAAGGAATTGGTGGGTTCTCAGTTTCTGATTTCAAAGCAAACATTTCGTCAGGATTTATAATTGTAGCTGTGGTTTCCTTTCGTAGCGAATGATCAACAACTTCTTCCGTGGAATCAGAAGTGGAATTCCCCAAATGGACTCCCTCGTTCGACATATTTACAAGGTAGCTTTCAGCTGCCGTATTTCGTTCAGAGGAATATTCTTCGATTTGTGTGAAACAAATGAAAGAGGACAAGGTTTAGTTTAGCGCTGCTCCTGCGTCTGTTCTTGTCAACTTCCACAACAGGCTTCCTTCTCTCTCCTCCGTCTTCAGTCTTCCCTCTGTTACACAAACACACATTCTAGCCTGGAAAGAAATCAGAAATGAATTCATCGTTAGAACAGCCACAGAAAGAATTGGAGTAAATTTATTCTAAATACTTAATAGCAGTGGTCACTTAACAGAGCACCGATCAGCTTTTCAAGTGCTGAATGCTGAGGGGTCTCTCTTGCCTAGAATTTGAGCAATGGTTGATTATGTGTGCTAAAACATTAAGTCGTCTGGGGGAAACGTGACAGCCCTCGAAACTGGTAAAGCTGCAATATTCAGACGATCATGAAACTGAAGAACGGCAGATTCTGAAACTCCTCCATAGGTAGATATCCGTAGTAAGAAAATGTGGGTTGGTTCCTCTTTAAAACATACTTTTCTCAATGCGTTGGTTTTGAGGACCATCACGTTTCCCCCCAACGGAAACACACCCCTCAATTACGATGTGGGTAATATCAAACGATCGTGGCTCACTGGTAGAGCGTTGGCTTAACATTCGCGAGGTGGTAGGTTTAATCCCAGGGCCGTCCATCCAGGCTGAGATTTTTCCAAAGTCATACCAAACAAATGCCGGGTGGTACCTTCAACTTAGGTCCCGTTCGACACTTTACCAAACCCATTCCTCTCTCCTATTCCGACCATAAAGAAATATTCAATTCCAATTTCTACAGCCAAATCGCGCCACTCCTTCCGCATGTTTATAGTGTATGGTTTTCGCTGCTGCTACAAATTCATAGACAGTTCCTAACTATTTCAAAAGTTCTATCCATGCGTTGGAGCGGGAAGAGTAAAATACTATTTACCCCAACCTTCTATTATGTTATACAGAGTTTATTCCTCTAAATTTGGGCTTAAATAGCATCGAGGTTGTCATTAACCAGCTTAGAGAGCCCGGAAACTATGGACTACTTTTTTCATTTCTTATCGCCCCGCATGTTGATAAGAGCTGAACTTGGACTGAACGGGATCAGGATTGTGACTATTCATTTCAGGGATCCCGAAAACTATGGATTCGATACTAATATCGGTCGTTTTACTTTATTTTTACATACCATCCCTTCCCAGCTCCCATCCCTTGGGGTCTCTTACCCCCGCAATATTTCTTTCCAGATTGTAAATCATGTGTGTACCAAGGTTGGTTAAAATTGCTCCAAGCATTCCAGAGTTATCCTGGAACATCCATCTGTGTCAATAAAAAGTAGAAGAAAACGTAGTTACATTACAGAACACGAACACAGGCCCACAAAAAACAATAGAAAAGCGGCAACGTTTCGCAAAAGCGTTTTCACATGATAGGAGATAAACTGGACAGAGCGGACTGGTAATGGACTTGTGCTAAGCAGACGCCATATTGCCAACTAATGCTAGATAACAGTGTGGCCAGTTTATGGAGGCGGTAAAATGACTAGATGCATCGAAGAAATCACCAAATGAAGAACAAATTGCGGAGGTTACTACGAGTAGGTAAGATACTTCCTAATGGTATAAGAGGGTAAAGAATCAGAGGGGAGGGGATTCTCCATTTGGTGTTTTCCGCGACTCCATAACATAGCCACACTGTTACGCAGCATCAGTTGGTAACATTTCATGGTCTTAGCCCTAGTCCCTTACCAGTCCGCTGTGCCATTTTCTCTCCAACCATCTGAAAACGCTTTTGCGAAATGTTGCAGACTTTCTATTTGTTGTTCATTGTTGACAGAGCTTCATTTCTATAGGTTACGATATTCACAACAATCAAGTCAACAAAAGAAAAATGCGGAACGAATAGCTTTTTAAATAGTTATGAAACTTCTTCGTCAAATTTTAAACTCTCTACGCTTGAATTTGTAGCAGCAGCACTGAAATGTCCTTCAATTATAAAACTGCATTAAAGACACACACAGAGACTGGCGCCACCTAACTGAAGAGGTCGTTACTTCACACGAACCTTCAATTTTAAGAACCAAACAACTGACAGGCAATTTTTATAATGCAAAATCATAGGTGATGGGTAGAGGGTATTCTGAATCTTTGTAGCAACAATTTTGATACTTTGTAGGTGTATCGAATACAAAAATGAGAATATACCTTGATTAGGTGCACTTTACGGTTGCGAAAGTTGGGGTACGACCCTAGCAGATGAACATAAATTACGTGTGTTTGAAAATAAAGTTTTGAAAAAGATATACGGACCGAAACGGAACGAGATGACTGGAGAATGGAGGAGACTGCATAATGAAGAACTCCACGGACTGTACGATTCACCGGATGTTGTAAAAATAATGAAATCGCGACGACTAAGTTGGGCAAGCCATGTAGCTCGGATGGTGAAAAAACGAAGATTATGTCTCCTTCTATCCTGGTTGGAAGGAGACTATTGGGAAGACCGAGACGACGTAGGGAGGACAGTAGTAGAAGAGATATTCGAGAACTAGGTTCCTGATGAAAACTGGTTTGATGTTGTCCATTACAGAATTGTTCCTTCATGCACCGGGCTCCAAGCCCCGCAGTATACTGTGGCAATATACAAAAGAGAGTTGTGAAACAAACAGTTGCATATATGTTTCTTCTAATAAGGCTCTGAGAAGTATTACTATTTCAAACTGTATCATAAGGTAGCAACGTCCAGCTCGTGTTTTTTGAAAGTATATTAATAGCTATTGGTACGTAACATTATGGTGGCCCTTTTAAAATTGAATTTTGAAATAGGGTGGCAACGCTTACAACTGAATGCTTGGGTACAGGGACAACTACAGTATGTTTCGATTGTGTAGAATATGTATATTCAAAGTTTGGTGCGGATACGTCAAATTGTATGGACGTAGCTACTCTTAAATATTTAATATAAAAAAATTATTTCGCAACACTGCCAACCGTAAAACCTGGAGTACACTAGGACGTGTCCCAGTACGTAAATATTACTGACAACTGCGGCGCCGGAAGAAACCAGCGTTTAAGAAAACCGGGTATTTTGTTCCCAGGCGGTTTTTGGATTTTATTGGGATTTTTCGGGTTTTAAAAGCAAAATGGGAATGCATGTAAATGTAAAGAAGACTTTAGTAGGTAACTGTGTATCATTACTGTGGAATCGGGAAGCTTGGAGCGGGCCTGTACTGTATGAGGGTAACACCAGTTCAAGGTATGAGAACTCGATTAACGGAACGACGTGGTTCGGAGCCCAAGATAATTATAGGTCCCGGCATTCCGCCATTCCCTGGTGAGAATGAGGGGGAACCCCGTTCGGGATGGTCTTACTGATCCGCCTGAGCAGGGTCTGATTTCTGTAAAATTTATAATGGCAACGTTGGCTCACTAGGAACTGACCAGACCACTCATTCTAGGATTTGAACAACTTTGGCAGACATGTAGCCCAATATCAGAGACAGTGACCTGCAATATTTGGGCCGAGGATGGGCACCGAAGATATGCCACTTACAGTTAATGCCAGGTAAAGTTAATGGCACCGTATTTACAAGGAACACTCACCGAGTTACAGATCCAAATATTGAAGAAAATATGTATGTAGGTAAACTATTACAGCCAAAATCATAGGGGCTGTCGTCAACAAATAACAACAAGGTGACCTGAGAAAGATGGAACGTGGAGAGCAAATAAATCGAATAGAGACGAAGGAAGACGCATTCTTTTTAACTGTTACATATGTTGAAAGCTATTAATGGCTATTAATGGATACTGGATACCTGTTGATACACGCTGGAGGGTAAAATGACAATGACCGCCATCTTGACTCTCATTCAATATTTTAAAATAGTAAGTGGGTCAAGTGATATATGAACCAGCGCGGGAATGTTCCAAGAAAACCCATGACGTAATTACCTTCGGCTTTACTCTAATCCTGTAGGACAAAATGACACGTGAAATTGTTCTGGAGAACGTGTATGAGACGAATGATGAGAAAACGTTTTCTGTTGAAACAGTTGAAGGAACAAAAACCAAACGGTCACAAAAATATTACCCAACATAGTGGTAACCTCTAATGTAACCGTTTGGTTTTCGTTCCTTCAGCCGTTTCAAGAGAAAATGTTTTCGCATCATTCGCCTTACACGTTCTCCACATTAATTTTAAGAGTCATTTTGTCTCACAGCATTCGAGTAATGCGAAAACTAACCTCGTCATGAGGTTTCTTGGAACATTTCAGCGCAGACTGATATATCACTTGACCCACTTACTGTTTTTAAAAAATGAATGAGAGTCAAGTGGCCGCTTTCAAAATGGGGGTCCTTGTCGTTATATCGTCCAGCATACATCGCCTCCTCTCCATTACCAATCAATAGCCAAGCCATTTGCTTTGAATATATGTAACAGTTTGTAAAAGAAAAGACGTTTCTTTTCCTCTGTTATCCATTTCCTTGCTCTGTACGTTCCATCTTTCTCGGGTCTCCTTGTTGTTACTTGTTGACCATAGAAGCTATAATTTGGGTTGTGATGGTTTACCTAGGCACTGTACCTACAAACGAATTTTCATCAATGTTGAGCTCTGTAACTTGGTGAGTGGTCTGGGCACTTCCTAGTCAGGCCGAATGGATGGTGATGGTGGGAGAATTGGTGGAATGAGGAACGTTGGAGGAGACGGGAGAAAACCCACGCACACGGTGTTTAATCACCACAAACTTCACACGGCACACGCCGAAAAGGATTATGTATAGCGGAAAAAAACTCTAAAATTACAAGAGAAGCCAATATTATATAAAAATTCCTGATGTTTTTGTGCACAGAAAACTAAGTCTTTTGTCGGTATGCAGCGCCTCAAATTAGTGTGAGAGAGAGTGAAATGTGTGACTATACGTCTCAAGTCGCAACCTGGTGCCAGTTTCCAAGGTTATGTGCATCGCGTATAATGAAAGAAAAATACATAACCCGACTTAAACTAACCCCTCTACGCTCGCTCGAGATATTGCTCGTGTTTCTCATGGCAAAAAGACTAAGAATCCCAATTTCAATAGCTCCGCATCGCACCATGTTCCTGCCCCTTGATAAACTAGAGTCCGTATTTAATGAAACCTGGATAGTTGGGGGAAGTTAGGGAACAGAAAGTGGGTAGGGTTTACTTTATGTCCTCCACAGAAAATAAAACGTACAGGAGAAAGATGATGCTAAGAAAATGCGTAGCAGTGTTGAAACGCAAATTAGAATGAGTTTTGGAATCATGAAGCAATATATTAAGCGTGAAAGAGGTGGAAATATAGGTTTCCGCCAAGACTAGGAACTGGGAGTAACTGATCATCAACCGTGAAAAATACGTTTTTAAATATACATATATATAACATCCAAACCTGATTTTCTGACCTAACCTACTGTACCTGAACTTATAAAAAGTAAAACAGGCAAAGCTAACAAAATGCCATCGCAGTATGACGCCATTAGTATTCTTCCGCGCGCGACCATATCCGCTCTGAATGAAGTGGAGTGAGGATTATACGAATTCACTGAGGTTTCCGAAACAGGTTTTCTGTCGCTACCTGCCGGGTTGTGCAAATGAAACTGCCACGAATAATTAGTGCAACTGGGCGTCAGAAAATGGAAAATAAAGTTTTGTTCGGCAAAGTGTGAGAAGTAAAATTGTGTAGATGGAATGAAATTTAGCGATGTAGTTTTCAAGAAATAGATATTCAAAACTGCAGTGAAATCAAAGGTATTAAAACACGTTTGTAAGGGTTAAGTATGGTAAACGGACCAACTTTAAGAATTTTGTAGGATGAATTGAGTCTTGTTTGTGATGAAATGGGAGCGAAATTGTAATGTGGGTAACTAAAAACGAATAATAATGTTGCCGTAGTGAGTTTTTAAGATGTTTTAAGACGCACTGCATGTGGTGGCGGATAAGGCAGTATTTAAATGGCGCTTGTTTGTGCATAATTTTGAACACGAGTTCCGTCAAGAGCAAAGATACATGACCGCACCAAACCTTACCTAACCTCCACGTGCGTATGTTCATTAAGATAATTTACGAAAAATGCAAGGAAGGAATTATTAATAATAAATATGGGGTGCCAACAGTGCGTAATGTGTGTGTTTTGAGTGATTTTGGTTTGGTCCGTCCCTACTATACAAATGACGCTTGAAACACTGATTTTAGTTCAGCATGCTTTCTAGTCAGTTAATTAACAGTAAGTTTTAATACCAGCAGGTAGTATTACGGACAACATGCGTAATTTGACGTATGTGATTTTCGTAATATCAATGGTCACTATTTTATTAATAGTAAATCGCGTGTGCAATAAAAAAAAACCGCCAAACCTGACTGGGAACCTCTATCTAAGCAATGATCACTATTTAAGTAACAGTAAATCGCATGTGCAATAAAGGAAACACCGAACCTGACTCGTAACCTTCACTTAACCACTGGTTATTATTTTATTTTATTAACAGTAAATCGTGGTGGTTGAGTGCATACAATGAAGAAATACCGGTAAAACGCGTGTGTTGTCGTAGCGCCTTAAGCTGCACGGTAAGGGTAGGGAAAAGAGCAAATGTTGCAAGTTTCAACGTTCTAGCATTAAGTTATGCAAGACGCCCAGTTGCACTTTCTGCAAGATTTTTTTTAATGAGCTAGTAAACTTAATCCCAGGAAGCGTGCTGTTATAGTTTTACGTCGCCAGACAACCACTCGATATTTTTCGTTCTGATTTTGTCTGTTCCTTTCTATTTCACTTACGAAAGCTAAATTTCTGGGCGCATCGCGGCTTGAACATCCCGTTCCGGTACTTTTACACTATATGCACTACGGGCCATATACGCACGTTTTCAGGATTTTCCCTCATTTACACTTACAATGCTTTGGATATACTTATAAACACTTAAAACGTCTGCACTTACCTTAACAAAAGTAGTGATCAAGGGTATTCGGAGGTAACCACTGTTTCAATGGCCGAACACTGCACTCTGAAGCGGGTAAGAAATCTTTGGTATTTACACGCATTAGCAATTTTAATAAAAGTAGTGACCAAGGGCACTCGGAGGTTAGTTAAGGTCAGGTGCGGTGTTTTTTATTGCACACGCGACTACAAGAGGTTACCACTGTTTCACGCTAATTTGCAACCGCAAGGGAGTCGTATTCATGGCGCTGCGATCGGTTTTCATATCGTCTTTTCCTTGCAATGGCCGAACCGTGCCCTTTTAAGCGGGTTATAAACCTTCGTTATTTACAGTAATTAAGCACTTTAGACAAGCAGCGCCGCGCCAATTTTACATAAGACCCCTTCCTTTACTTACCCACGAACTCCATTTCTCCTGTAAATTTTCCATTTTTGGCGACGTAAAAATATAACAGCACCCGAGGAAGTAAAATTTAGGTACCAAGGAACTTTTGCGTCAAAGGTTGATATGAGTCATTTGGTCATGCTTTGTACTGTACTATAGCTACAGAAATTAAAAAACGTAGTATTTACAGTCGTTTTCAGTGGTTACGGACAGAAACTTCTTTATTCCTAGAATTCTTAATGTTGTACGTGGACCAGTTAACTTAACCCTTAAACTAAAATAGTACGTCATAAAGCTATTGAATCGTCATGAAGCCACAACATACAGTGAATAAATAGTATTAGCTGTAACACCACGAGGGCTTAGAGGCAACCACAAATCAACACGAATTAGCACTGTTGTATTAATTGCGAGTAAATTTTGTAATCACAATTATAACATAATCGTAGTAATGTCTTTGTGTAGGCTACATCTAAATACGACAACACGTACCTTAGAATTTATACTTCTCACTACAAAGCGGTTCAAAGTTCAAACTTCATTTCCTCTCTTTACTTAGGTTTTAAGACAAAGAAGGAACGATTTTCGTACATGCCAGTGATACCAGATTCAGCGCTTCCGTCTATGTTGAAAGCTTGCTTAATTTCTTTAAATCACAGTAGCTTTCAATATATATTTCTTATGCAGATTTTTAAGTGTATTTAACTTGTTTGAAAAGCACTATATATCAGACCGGAAGAAAATTACTGCTGTTCAAAGTAGGAGATATACTGTGAATTCAAAATAAAACAATGGTTGATCTGAACGAGCAAATTACGGGGTCAAATTCCATGACAGAAATTTTATTTTTGAATTCGAATTTTGTTTATAGTCGAAGCATAGCATTTAGTTTTAAAGAAATAGCACTGCGTATAATGGCATATTAACCAAAAAGACATTCGTGAAGGGAGGTTTATAAACAATTAGAAATATTGACGTTACCTTCAAGAGTAATATTTGAAAGAGAAAAAAAATGCTTTTTGAAATAATAGTGAATTCACCCAGTACACAGAAGATGATGAATGTAATACAAGAAACAAAACGAAGATTTTTTGTAAATAAACATAAATTAAATCTTTAGAAAAAGCTCAATCAATTGGGATATAAAGTTATACAATAAGTTTCCCTTACAGATAAGAAATTTATAGAAGTGGAACTGTTTAAAAACAGTGTAAAAGGAATGGTCCTCAAATATATTTGCAGTAATATTTCAAGCTTTGAAAAAATGATGCTCTTTTAATATTTTACTTTTTCGTCTCGAAAATGTCCTGAAAGTGTCACGTCACGAAAACATGTATATTGTATATAACGAGATTTCTGTCTCTTCTCGTTTTCGACAGACATTTCCGTCTTGTCCCGTGGGTAACACTACAAATAGGAAATATGGATGCAAGAATTATTTTAAAATAGACTTACTTAGGTCTCATTTAGAAGTAATAAATTGTATATAAACATCTGAAAGAAATACTCTATTTTTTATTAAATATTCATTGCCACTTGTCTACTGCGGTCTCGCTAAAATGCTGATCGAGCACTTTCAATGATCGGGCTGTGGTGGCTTAGTTGGAAGAGCGCTTACTTCTGGTGCTAGGGGTCCTTGGATCAATCCCTGCTCATGCCATGTGGGCTTTGTAGAGACCTACACGGGCCGAATTTTTTGATCCAAGCCCAATCCAGTCCAACTGTACCTAGGCCCAGGCCAGACCGGGCCCGAAAAAAATTTGGAGGTTTTTGGAGTGAGACCGGCCCGATAGATTTCTAAAATTCTTAGCCTGAGCCCGGCTCGGCCAGATAAATTTAGAAAAATCTACTGGGGTGAACAATTAATTCTCTATATGGCGAAAGTGGAGCCGCTAAGCAACACCAACTGTAAATATTGCATTGTTTGCACACCACGTGCACACAGACTTCAACGTCTGGCCTTATTCCAATTATTGTTTAACGAAATTAAATAATTATTAAAGAAACTGCAAATTAATCAACCCGAACCCGGCTCGTGCAGATCTCTAGGGCTTTGTGGTGGACAAACACCGTGTGCGTGGGATTACTCGAAGTGTTCCGTTTCTTCCTGCTTTCTTCATTCGACCTATTCATCCCATCATTTTTGAAACGGCCTGAGCCATAGTTGTCTAAAGGCCATTAAATAAATTCAATTCAATTGAAGTAACTCGAAATAATTCGTGGCATTACTTCCGAAGTTGGTCGTCCGTCTGGTTTTCGACCAAAAGCCTGATGAAAGCTACGAAAATTTAAAAATCATCAATTTTTATGTCCAGTTCACTGGTTCTCTGTTTCATTTGGTTAACGCGCAGGATGGGGATGTTCATATTTATTATTAATAATTGCTTACTTGCATTTTCGTAGATCTCTTAAATTACTGACCATTGGAACGTGGAGGTTAGGTAAAGTTAGGTGCGGTCATGTATCTTTACACTTTTTGTTCTCATATACATCACAGTTGTTTCCGTCGGAACAAAGCTTACCACACTTTCTGCAATTTGTTGTTAGATTTATTCATCCATGACTTTCATACAGTTTCAAAGATTTTCCTCAGTATCACCGTAGTGTTTCACAAGCTGTAATACTGTTAACTCGCATCCAGGGCAACGTTCCTGTACGCCTGTAGCAATATTCACAATATAAATGCTCGTAACTTTCCCACAGTCCAATAATGCGTTAACCTTCCGCCAAGTAGTTCCCTCCGCTTCCCAAATAGTTCCATGTTTATCACCGATTATACAATAAAATAAACTCAACATTCGTTCTTTTTATATATCATTAACCACACAAACGAGCAAATTATCCATTTCTTCCCTCTAAATTTTCTAAATTTTACTAGAAACGGACGACCAACTTTAGAAGTTAATTCTAAGCCTCGGTTCACATATGCGATGCGCAAGCTTATGTGCCATTGAAACAAATGGAGTGGTTCACAAATACTGCGGCTGCGGGACGGTGCAGCAGACCTGCCGCATTACCCATAGCGGTGTGGCATCCATACAGCAGCCGCAAGTTCCTTACGAGCCATTGCACAGCATTGGATGGTTCACACTATCGGCACGGGAGCCGTGCGGTTTGTCTCTCTTGGAATCTTTTTTTTTAATCTATTCTTTTTTTCTCAACTGTTCAATTATAAAAATGGAGATTCTTTACATTTTTCTCTATTGTAAATAGAGAATTATAAGCTCAATAATAATAACAAAATAAAGTCTGACCGAATATTAAAATGAATAATTTCATGTATAAATTGAGAACTTATTTTGTATTGAAAAATGAAGTTATCCTTACTTACTTACTTGCTCTACGGCTTACGGAACTCGCAAGTTCATCGCCGCAGTAGCAAACGATCACCATCGGGCTCTATCCTGGGCAAGATCAAGCCAGTTTTCACTACAGACACTTGTTTCTCCAAGATCCCTTCTAATATTGTCCTCCCAACGTCGTCTCCATCTTCCCAACGGTCTCTTTCCCTCCGGCTTTCCAATCAAGATGGAATATAGTCTTTGTTTCTTTTTCATCCAAGCTTCATGGTCTGCCCATTTTTGTCGTCGCGATTTCATTATTCTTAAAACATCAGGTGAGTCGTACACTCCGTGGAGTTCTTTATTATGCAGTCTTCTCCATTCTCCAGTCATCTCATTACGGTTTGGACCGTATATTTTTCTCGAGACCTTAATTTCAAACTCCCGTAATTTATGTTCATCTGCTAAGGTCGTAATCCAACCTTCGCAAGCGTAGAGTATTACCGGCAGAATGACAGTTCTGTATATTTTCAGTTTCAACTTCCTTGTTATTAATCTCGGAGAAAATGATAAATCGGCCAGTACAGGTTCTTCAAAGTGGTAGGGTTACAGTCCAAGAGGGATATAAAAATTGTCAGCCTTTAAATAATAATCTAGGAAAAAATATAATCTTAAACAAACCAGGGTTGGCAAAAATTGCCCCCACCAAAAAAACCAGTTTTTTTGTTTAAATGCTTTGCTTTATTTATTTATATTACATATGGATAGAAATAAGTTTATTTCTCCATAATGTTCTTATGCAGCAGCGAGGTTATGAAGGACAGGACATACAGCTACAGCCAAAGTGGAATCCGAACCAGTACTCGATTTGGACGTGAGAGAGATTGTCTCCCACCTGGACTCGAACTCGGGCCCCTTTGATTACAAGGCGAAAATTATATAAAATTATCGCAGATAGTTTGATATGTGAAATCGTCACCATGAAGTTCGCACTATTCGTGGCACTTTTAGTTTTATTTAATTTTTGGTTTAAACCAATCGATATTTTGAAAAAAAAACTGGTTTAAACCAGCCAACCGTGCAGCAAACCCCCTCACCATATAAACTGTCACTCCCACCAGCATGAGAATACCTTCAGAACTTGAAAATTTCCACACTTGCAGGTACAGTATTCTCACTATATGGTAAGAATATTACAATGAAAATAATAATAATATGGATGGAATTGTCTATGAATTTTCTTGCTCGTAAATGCACTGTAAAATACGGTTTCTTAAAATTAATAAACCAGTTTTTATTTTTGCACTGAGAAATAATTTTCATACAAATGAAATATCAACATTATTTCATTTTAAATAAAAACATATCGGGTTGGAAATAAGACCACTAATCTTATTTTAAAACCAGCATGTTCTCAATTTGAATAGAAAGAGAAAGTTGAAATTTCATACCTAAAAAAAATATTTCTACTATTGAACGAAGGTGCGCATTCATTGCGATAGTTTCTTAAACTGAGATTCGTCCTTGAACGCCGCAGAGTGTTCGCAGACAAGCCGCAGCATGTGTGAACTGTTTGCCGCACGGCTTCCGCACCGCATGTGTGAACTGGGGTTAATTCATAAACTATGTAACTTTATTATTCGAAATTTGGCAACACTGAACCAATGGCAGATAGAAATCGCTGCTTTTTTGTTTCCAAAATAAATAAATAAACAATGAAGAACAAGAAAGTGTGTCTTCTTCGATAAATGAGCTTTGACATGAAATAATATCGAGCAAGAGACGTGTAAATTTCTGGGTTAATATTGTGATAATTAGTTATTGATCCACAACTTCGATATAGTTGAGGTTGGCCTGCATACAAACTGTTGGGGCTTCTACGCGACCGAGGAGTTGACTTCGTATCAGTTTTAAATAATAATTTATAGTTTATTGAAAAGCTACGAGCGCTGTCTACACTTTGCTGCCCCTAGAAACCAAGTTGTAGGTAGTAGCCGTTTTAATTTTTCTTCATTTTTATCAGTAATTTTATTTTAACTACTCCAGCTTTCGCCAGGGATTGAACCATATATGTACGCTCTATATCGTTCATTTCCTTGTCAATTGGTTAAATCTGCTCCAACAATAAAGTAAAATTTGCATGATAAATATAATTCTTGAAACGCAAAGATAAACTATTTTGGTATTTTTCCTTATGGCCATTAGTGTCCGCCGGCTATTAAACCATCTATACGGCGACTGCACCAGTAATGGACCTATTAAGGCTGCATAGAAGAACTTAAGTTATAATAAGTTATAAAGTAAGAAAATAAATAGGTTAAGTTCCACAGAACAGATCCAGCAATAGACCGAGCCGCCTTAACTCAGGGGTAGAGCGTTGGCGTAGTATTCGGGAGGTGGTGGGTTCGATCCTTCTGGCCGACCATCCTGACTGAGGTTTTCCTCAGTCATACCAGGCAATACCGGGATGGCACCTTCAACATAGGCCCTAGCCGTCACCTTCACGAATCCTTTCCCCTCCCCTATCACGGCCTGAGCCTTAGATGCCTAAAGGCCATAAATAAAACTCAGATCCAGGAATAGTAAAAGGAGAAATGGGAGGGTTAATCACATGTGAAGCGTGAAAAAAAAAAATCAATGAGAAGTGTGTTGACTGGAGAGAAAGATCAGTTGAATGTTGGACTACTAATGAGTAGCGAAAGTGTTGAGCGCTGAGGTAGAATTTCAAAATGCTTATAAATGTAAGCTTAATTACATCTCTAACCTTACCTAACCCACTCGATGATTAACTTGTAAACGGTAAAAAAATGGGGCGAAAACTAATGATGTTTCAAACTCCTTTACAGCGCAGTAATACATTAACTAGTCAAGAGGAAAGCGAATAAGTATTGTTGGATAATCTTTACTTTATGGCCCGCACCTTTCGCTACCTACTGAGCCATATGTAAGCTCTATTTTACTAATTACGCTAATAATAAACAGAGACACTTCCATAAACACGTAACGACTGCGAGAAATCTAAAAAATGTTACGAAAATCCATGTGTAATTATTTTCATACATACACACTCGATTTGATGAAAACGAACATGGCTGCTGCGGAAGAATACGCACACGACTACATCAACATATAACATGGTTTTTCGTATTTATTATTCATAACGTTTGTTCATTTTTTATATTAATATTATTTTCCGGAACATGGATTAAAAAAGTCAGGTAAGTTATTTTCTCTTTCATTATACGCACGTTCAACACACACAATGTTCACTTCTCCTTGCAAACGCCAACGCTGACAGTTGCAACTGATACACGTCGCCATTTAAGTACACTTTCCCGCATTTATGACGTCACCTTCCACCCACGGACCGATCGTGGACGATGACAAATAGTTTCTTTTATTGTCCCACATTACCGGCTCTAAAATTACCTTAAATTACAGTTCACGCCCTCACGTTGATAATATTTTCTTTTTCTCCTGTAAATTTTACATTTTCTGGGAGCCATAAACTAAAGTGAACCCGTACTGTTGGATTCTATCGAATTATTCCGTAGTTGTAATAGAGTATCGAATGAATTATCTCACTCACTGCCAGCCCACAGTCGAAGGCTTCACAGCAGTGGTGAATTCCGAGCCACCGTAGCTCAGTGGTAGAGCGCTCCGTAGCATTCGGGAGCTCGTGGATTCGATCCCATCGGCCGACCTTCCTGACTAAGGGGTTTCTAAGGTTTTTCCTCAGTCACGCCAGGCAGATGCCGGGATGACACCTTCAACATAGGCTCTGGCTCACAACTTCCCTACCCTACCCAGACCTAAAGGCCATAAATAAAATTCAAAGTAGCGGTGAATGGGTTTCTTACAATCGAGAGAAAGTTGATGAATTGAAAATTTGACTTCAGGGCCACAGAAGAGCGCAAAACTATTGAATACAAACTTCAGGGACACAGCATAACAAAACCATCAGAGGCCTCAATCGGAAAAGCCAATTTTTAACTCTCGCGACGAGGATTTTATTCCCAACGGTCTCTTTCCCACTACGATGGAATGCTATATTTGATCTTTTTCCTTCTATCCCAGCCACATGGCCTGCCCACCTCAGTCGTCTCGATTTCATTATTGTTACAACATCGGGTGAGTCATACAGTACATAGAGTTCTTCATTAGGCAGTCTCCTCTATTCCCCAGTCATCTCGTCCCGTTTCGGCCCGTATATCCTTCTCAAGACCTTATTTTCAGACACACGTAATTCGTGTTTATCTGCTAGGGTCGTACTCCAACTTTCACAACCGTAAAGTATTAATGGCAGAATAACCGTTCTGGATATTTTCAATTTCGCGTGGTTAGGAATTTATGGACTGAATAGATGCTCGACACTAAGCGACATTTCTACTTCTTCCATGACCTTGTTTTTGTTACCTATGCTCCTATGTATCTAAATTAGTTTACTTTCTCTATGTTCTCATTCTTAATTGTTATGTATTTTTCCTTCATTCCCTTTGTTTCGGCTTGTTATCATGCATTTTGTTTTGTCTTGGGATTTTTAAAAACATTTATTAATAGCCTTTAGGCATCTAAAGCTCAGGCCGGGATATTGGAAGGGGAAAGGATGCGGGAAGGTGTCGGCCAGGGCCTATGTTAACGATGTAGATCACCCCCTCCATCTTGGTACGCACTTTCCATTGACGTACATGGGAATTGATTTACCCGTCTTGTATCTCTCAGGAGCGTAATTTTTAACTTCTGTTTTCGCCCAGTTTCTCGTCATGTTATCTTGGACTCGTGCTATTTTGTAGAAATGCAATATTTTACACATCAACAGTGTAATTTCCCCTTGACATTATGTGATTTATATAGCAAACTATTAATAATACATTATACGTATATATTTGAAGAAATT
>JAGDQP010003987.1:20308-30498 GCA_022664845.1 Lepisma saccharinum | reverse complement strand
GTAACATTCTGGATTTACACTCTAATCATTAAACATAATAATGTTTCCAAATTTAGTCTTTCAGTTGAAATTCTGAACATCATTTCTGAAGAGTGGAAACAATATAGTTGTTGTTAGTAACTGGAAATCCTTTTCAGTTGTTTTGAAGAATTTACCGTTCTTTTCCTGGTACTTCTACTACCATATACATCAGAAGTGTTAACTTGGTTGCATAACGGTTAAGGCGTTCGATCTAATTTACTTCTAAATTTTATTAATTAATTACATTTAACTGGATTATTTTGTCGTATACCTAATTATTGAATATTGTATTGTGATCGTAAATTTCAAAAAATCGGATGATGGGAAGTGAGTTTAAAATCGAATAAAAAAATTGTACCGCACAGACAGACAAGAAAGCGAGTTAGTAAAAACGTGTTAAAATAAAAAAAATAATTTAAACATAGAAAGGACCGTTCTTCCGAACTTTATAATAGCGGACCACTAACGCCATTGTTGGTAGCTGTTTGCAGAAACTTTTCCAGCAGCCCTCGTATTTGATTTTGTACGCCTTACGAAAATTTCAATCGGAGGGAAATTTAGCAATTAGCGGTACCAAAAAATCCAAATCAGTGGATACAGAAAAATGTGAATTCATTTTGTATGGCAAGTAAAGGAGAAGAGTCAGGTTGCTTTAACTATACTTAATCAAGATCAGCCCCACTTACCCTTCTGGCTATCTTTTCGTGAGGACAAAAGATATAAGCATAGAAAATGTTTGGCAAGCATTGGAAAAGGTGGTACAATCGAATGCTTCGCTTCTATTGCAAGAACCATTTTTCCTGCATTTTCACCACGTGTAAATGTCCTACCGTGAAAGGCGAGTGTGGCAGAAATTAACAGGTATTGACGAATACATGAGAACTAATAAGATGTGTTTACCACAAGCTTTGATTATTGCTATGGGCAACACCAAGTCTGATGTTCCAGTCTTCTTAGACACTCAGTCACACGAAGCCAATTTATTATCTCTCCTCCCGTGTTGGTATAATACACATTTCGCCTCCAACGAACAACACCTGAACAGGACCCTTGTGGGAGGGAGCCTTCATTCCCGGTTTAAGCGCGACAATAAAACCTGAATAATAAACCTACTATCTTCCTTCGTATCCCCCCTCCCACAGTTTCAATATACGTTCCATATACAATCTCATCGTGAAACTCACCCGTATTACGCTCGTCAATTGTTCCGAGATTGATACATCTTCCGCCATGTGGCATCACTTTCGCTTTATTCATATATGTCGGGATGCATGTATCAGTTCTTGCTTTATACCAACCAGATGAAGAACGAAAGATCAGAAATTAACCATTTTTTCCTTTTTGTGTGTGTGTGTGTTTAAGCAACTTCTACAAGAAATACAGAGTGAATAATCACGTGTAAATATTCTCATTCCTATTATCCTGAATTTTATTCTTAAATTGCCCCTCCCACTTTACTTTGTCTTAGTAATTAATATAAAGGAAGCCCAACGCGGGACTACATATGATTGTAGTTACATGTTCGGCAGCATACAACATGCTTAAGCAGAAAACCGCTTGCCAAACACGGACATGTAAATACCATTTCTTTTCTACCTCACTTTAAAGACGTGTTCAAATTATTCCCCACTTTCGAAAATTCTAATATTTCTTGTTCGTATCTAAGACTAGCAAAGAAGCGCCTCGAATGGGCACAGGGACTGAAATATTGAGCTTATGGCGATTAAGAGAAAATATGTTTCAGTGGTACGTTATATTTCACTAGGTTTGATGAAAATTTTATATGGCCTAAGAAGTTCCAATTGGAATGTTAAAATAACGTGTGAAGGATCCAACCTGAGTATGATTTTGAGTGTCTTCGGACCTGGAAGGCTTGATATAATAGAAGAAACAATGCAGGTTGACCGACAAATAAACAGTTTTTCATCTGTACACACGATGAGCGCTAGGCTACTGATGTCCTGGCTGTATGTACTCTTAATTTGTAAGCATCTTGTAGTATCTGAAACAAAATGAGTACGGTAGGCGGTATTCGCTAAATCCCACTTACCTTAATGATACAGCCCTGGGTCGGTCTAATGGTAATTCTTAGATGAAGCCGAACACCATTATAACGGCCTCGCTTTTGGGGTTGAAAAGAATAATGCGAGAGGTTAAATTATAACTAAATACATCACTCTTCACGGGAAAAGTTCTTAACGCGAATGGTACCTTAACACAAGGCGGTTGCCGCCTCCTCTATAGGACATGGGAGTTTATGTGAAATTCTGATAGACACTTAATATACATTTATTTCTGGACATGTCTGAAGGAGTTACATTCTTAAAACTAAACATTAACAAGATTCTATATGTATTTGGGACGGCGTATGAATCATGATTTCAGTTGAAGTTAAAACACAAATTTAAGCTAAAGCAAGATAAAACAAAACAGAATACTAAATCTAAATTACGTTACAAATGTTAAGTTAAGTTAAGCAAAGCAAAGCAAGTCAAGGCTCCAAGTACCATCTTTAACCAAAACTAATACAATACCATTTTATACAATTTTCTAGAGCTGGCAACGTACCTGTGACTTTCTAAGTTGAATTTAGGTTGTGAAGATGCACTTGGTGAATAACTGTCACTGTTCGATAAGTTTGGTTTAAACGTGTTTAAACCTTTACGTTCTTTTCTAAGTCCAGATCTAATATGAAGGTTGAATTTCAGTTAAAGATGTCTTCTCTCTTGGTGTCAAAACTATAAGTTCTTTTGACAGTCTCTGTTGTCGCAAGTTTGACGAATGAGTTGTAGTTTATGAGTGAGTGATAGAGACTGGTGTCGATCGTTGATTTACACTTAGTTTTTATATGACTGTTTACGAAAAAGAAAGAATTAAAGTTTTGTGTTCTCGTGTGACATTTTCACTTTAGTCAAGGCTGTATTAGCTCATCTTCTTGAAGGATGTGGACTGAAGGTTAAGTCTGAAACATTTCCTGTTATTGACGTTATTAGGTGTCCATGATGTCTGGAATCGCGTGGGATTTTATATTGGGTTTCAATGTTCTTATGAGTCAAGGTTAGATCTGATGTCATACGAATTCTTCATAATTTAGAAATATAATTTGAGAACGGAAATAATGTTATTGTTACGTCTGGCACGTTCCTCTGTTACGTAAGTATTCTTGGGACCTTGATGCAAAATCTATTGTCATGATCCATACTCGTAATAAAACTTAAATCTAATACAATTGAAACCTTATAAACTTTTATAAATGATATCTACACAGTTGGTCAAAACTCTTTAAAAAATGAAATTTAACATATTAAAACCTGAGCATATAACATTAATATTCAGCCAGATTCCGAGATCTAACATACAATAAGCGCGAGGGGGCTAATGACGTTGCTTCTAGTAATAGAGTATACTGCTAGTATCTAGGTTCACTTGCAGTAAATATCTAGGGAATTAGTAGTAATTATTTTGGAAGGAAACTCGGGAAATTGAATTGTGTATGAACTTCCTCAATATTACTACGTCACATGTTAAATGATTGAGATAAGGCCACGAACACACGATCCTAATTCTGACCTCAATTGATCCACTGACTAACTCATTAATAGAGATATGATCAACAGCAAGCAAGTAAAACAGTTTCCAACTTTCCTAAAATTCAATGGATAGAAGGAGAGAATCAGAGAACAGATGTGATAGTTTGTATTAGATGTAGATATACAATGTTCGTGTGCATATCAGAACGAAGTCACATGATGATTCATCTTCTGTCTTCAATACTAAAGTACACAGAGCTGAGTCTGGGCAGCAGCACCAAGTCTATTAGTAAACGAGATGTTCTGTTACAATCGAGTGTAAGAGCCCGAGTCGAGTCACGAAGTATCGAGTGTCATGTTTTTATATCAATCTTAATTTTGATATTCCAATCAGAGTTCTCTTCTCTGGGAAGTGTGTCCTCTCAGAGCACCAATCACAATCGATTCGACCTTCGTTTAGCTGATGCTTTTCGCACTTCGTCCAGCTGACCAAGATGGACTATGAATTGTCTACACAGCATGAACTTTGTATTGCCAGCCTAAGATGATATTTGGCCAGCCACGTAAACGTGTAATTTGAGTATTAAGTATTGAATTCGTACCTTTCTGATCTGTCAATGATATTCGTCTGCATCTGTCTCCTTGATTCATGAATGAAATCTAAATACAAATCTTTGTTATCTTTAACTACCAATCATAACATGGAAAGATCTGTTCGTGCTCTGTTTCTTAAAATTAAAGGTTTTTAAATTTATTATATTTTTACATAATTAGTGTTATAGCAGTATGACACTACAAACTCAAGAACACCAAAATATTTAATTATGAAATATAATCATTTAATACAGAAATTGATTTTTAAAAGTTTAAAATGTACGCATTAACAATGAGTGAGAAATTAAACAGCAGTAACGAAGATTGGATACAAATGTGTTTCCAGTATAAGCAAAGAATAATTAAGGTATATGGATACATACTTCATCTGCTACTTACATATCAGAATGCGAAGTGAACTTCACAACCATAAGAGACAACGTTTCGCCAAAACGTCTTCACATAATAAGAAACGAGATGGACGGAAAACGCCATGTTTACCAGTCAAAAGATTTGGCCACGTCTGGGCTTTGCTCTCAATCCTCAAATTATTCTGTACCAAGACAGAGCTGCCGCCCAACACCGTTCTATCCTAGTACCACGAGTACACTATTTTCTATGCATTTTTGCCACGCCGTCGTACGTGCTGTAGCTTGGTTCATACAACGCCGCTACAGCTGTGTGTGTGCAATAAAATTGGTCGCTCGCCGCCGCCGTTCAATCTCTCCTTCTCTACAACGCATCTGTGTGTTCTTTTCACAATCTGCTTTTTAAGTACTATTCCTGGCAGACAGATGGCGTACGCCAGGATAATGTAATATGCATGTAAGTTATGTTGAACGTCAGTCAAACATATTTCATGAGGCCAACAGTAATTACAAATGGCCACCACAAAATTCTTCAGGTGGCCTCATTGGCAACCAAATTTTAGAAACCTTTACTGAAGGGGACTGGTGCAGTCATGTGACCAACGGACACAAGGTAAGAGAGGAACCAGGTTATGGAGGTGGAAAAATAACCAGCGCTCGAAGAAAGCACAAAATGGCCAAGGAAGTGCGTACATTGACTGATGGTGTTACTAACGGAATAAGAGAGCGAAGATTCAGCGGGAAAGAGGAAAACAATAATAATGAAGATGAAGGAAGATAAAATGGAGAATGAAGAAAAGTAGAAACGAAGACGGAAGAAGAGAGTTGAGCGAAGAACTCTCTGCAGGAAATTACATGCAGTTAAGGGTGGGTCCATTTTTGTCGGAGATCATTGAGATGTACGTCTGCTTCCTTCTCTTCCTAACTGTTCACCTGGATTGAGAATTTTCAGGATGCTGACACGAAAGGTTTCGTCGAAGGTGGAGCCGGGATGTAAATTATGTTCAGGTACGGAGAGTTGGAGGATTAACGATCTTCATAAGGCAGATGAGATAGAAGGCGAAACAAAGATTACAAAGAGGTCGGAAGAAATGCAACTACCAGGGTGTCGGAAAAATAACCTCTTGTATATGACGGCATGTTAGAAGTCCAGACTGGGATCAAAAATGGGACAAGTTTTGCTGGCCGTTTATGGCATTTGCGTATTTGTAAGGAGGGAGCTGAATGGCCTGGTCAAGATCGTGTTGAGATTCGGGGGTTAGCGATAGACTACTTTGAGGAATGAGAGGAAAGCTAGTCTATCAGTCTACTGATAGACTACTCTATCAGTCTCACGTGGTGCTAGATTGAGCTTTCGCGGGAGAGGCTTAAAGGTTGGAGTTAATAATTCCTGGCGAAGTCCAGTTGTTTACGGATGAAGTGACTGGTATATGTACGGTAAGTGAGAGCTGAGGCGAGGGTGATGAAATAATTTTTCCCGGAGAGCAAGAGTGTTTGGTATGGTACAGATGAGGGCTGTTGAAACGGAGATATTGCTCGCTGTTGGTAGGTTAGATGTGGACACCTGTCCGTCTCAAGTCGATTATTATTGAGCCAGACATTTATGTTTAAGAAAGTTATGTGTTCCCTGGAGAAGAACCCGGTCAGTGTCCTCGCGTGGGCACGGGTTCAATTCCCGCCGGGGTCAATTAGAAGATTCATCCATGAAGAATAATATAAAGTTTGGCTTCCATTTAACTCAGACATGAAATACGATGACACTGAGAGCCTATTTAATTCCAGAATGACTTACAGCAGGGATCATACTAAAGTGTTATACATCTTCAAACAGCAATAATTAATCTGATAAGGGGACTTCCTTCCTCTATACTTAATAATTTGATCTGATAAGTTTATTTCCTGGATAAAGTAGAAGCTTTTCGTGTTTCTGGAATCGTTTGGGATGTCGAAATTTTGTACACTGACAATGTGGATCGGTTTTTAGTCAGAACGGCGAAGCATGATCCAAATACGCGCTCTTTCCCCAGTATAGGCCCGTTCTCCTTGTTCTGCTAGGATAATGTTTTGTGTGTCAATCTAGCGAATCACTTGCAAAAATACAAAGGAGATTTATTTTCAGTGATAATGAAACAGATACATTGCATTGGCATGACTAAAACTGAAGAACTTTTCATATATTTCTCAAATTTTACCAGCCCCTAACTGTAAGGTTTTCTCCATATCTGGCTTCCATGCTGAAATCTCTGCACCTATGCATAAATACTCGCTCACATAATAATGTCACTTTAAGCACTCGTAAACACAGTTATTCCAAACTATTTATAGTGTAGAGAATCCAGTACTAGAACAATGCCCCTTCGCCAATTGACTGAAGGCTACTGCAAGAAATAATTTTTTCTCTACCCTTCGATTTTACTATTGTGCGAGTGTATCTCCTTGAAGTCTGGCGTTATCGTTGTAGCATTTGATCATGTATTTCTTCAGTTTGTGTTGTATGTATAGTGAGTGCTCATTACGATTATATCAGGGAAATGTGAATAGAAGGGTGGCAAAGAAAGCAAGCATAATTTGGGTAGGAGGCATAATTTTCTTCTTCAGATGAATTTTATTTGCTGTGCACGAGTAGGTTCATGTATAGATTTCCTAGTAATGGAAACTTGTTGTTATGATAACGATGTATATCGTGGTTAGGTGGAACACAAGTCTATCAGCTAAGTTTGCCATGTTAAATACAAGTCTAAATAAAGATTTACTCAAATTTCGAATACTGCACGCACACAGGAGCAATTTTACATTGAAAGATTGCCGCTCAGGTAGCCGTTCGGTCTAAGGCGTTAGGCCAACGACTCGAAGGTCTCGGGTTCGAGTCCGGGCAGGGGCATGGGTGTCTTTTAACTATAATGTGAAGTTTACGTTACTAGACGGGCCCGTATAAAATAAAGTTCTTTTAAATTGGAAGATTAAGACATATACAGGACAATGAAAGATATAGAACAATATTTCCAAGGCGACAATTATTTACACTTACAACTTGTATATTTGAGCTCGGAAGGGTGTTCTATGACGTAAAGTTTCTCATTGGTTGTGGGACACAGTTGTACTTGGTAATTCTATTTACAAGTAACTTATAGACAATTGATTTTAGGTGAGCGTGCAAAGAATAGTCCTACATTTCGGTAGGTCGAATATTAACGTTTGGGACATTAGTTTCCATTGGATGTTACTAGTTTCCATTTGAAAACTTTGCTTCTATATACTTCAGATAGGATAAAATAATAGCTGAGCAAAGCAAATACGTTTTACTTGAAAACTGAGTGTAACAATTTCGCACACTAACATAATATGGCTGCATAGTGTGTGTCTGATGAAGCTGTTAGTTGGTAGGCGAAACCGTTACACCCTTTTAGTTTTCAAATAAAACGTATTTGCTTTGCTCAGATATTATTTTATTTTATCTTATGAATATTACTGTTAATAATGTTTAAGAGGTTAGAAAGTGTCATCCTGGTTCAGGCGCTAATTTTGTGAACTCTAGATTAGGAATGGGATTAGCATTAGGATCTTTAGACCACGCGAATAGCGATATAGTATCTTAGATAATGTCCCTCGCCGTGACCTTCCACATTTTCCCCTACTTTATTCCGACCTGACTAAAGCCCAGAAAAGAATTCACTAGGATAACACCAACAACGCAACGAGCTTGGGGTCATTTTATATTCTATTTGGTTAGGTTAGATTCAATATTTTCATTCTATCTTCATTGGAGAATGAGCATATTTGAGGAACTCTGACTCTCAGTATATAAATCTGGAATTGAATCCATCTTGCCAAGATGCGTGGTACATGACAGGAACTATGTAGACGTGCAGTATTGAACAGTGAAGCATAAGACTCGTAAAACCAAAAACATGCACAATGATTGTAAACGCATGAAGTAATACAGCCCCAAAGGTTATCTGATCAAATGTTTTATTGCTGTATTGACATGTAATCAGTATTTTACACTAGTTATAAAATTTACACTTTTAATGACTAAACAAATATAATAACATAGCTTTCGCGTGGTAAAAATGAGTCACTTGTCAAGTCTCTTTCCAAGATATGATCTAACTTACTGCAGTCTCCACACGTAGACTTTTGTATCATCAAATGGCAGCTTAGGGTTTCTTTCCGAGCAAATGAGCTACTACAGTGTTATGTGGTCCTTAACATCAATGAGTTATCAAATGCTGGGTTAGATTAGATTTGTAGAAAAAGGACTTTCAACAGTCCTCCACTGATGCTTTTTACGTAAGTGACTTAACACATGTCCTCTTAGTTCACCTTTGTCATAGAAGGACTTTCCACAGTCTCCACAAGTCAATAGTTTATTACCTGAATGAGTTCTCAAATGTCCCTTTAGATTACGTTCATGAATATAAGACTTCCCACAGTCTCTACATTTATAGGCTCTAATACCTGAGTGAGTTATAAAATGTTTCCTTAGATGAGCTTTATGAAAAAAGGACATTCCACAGTCGCCACAAGTAAATGGTCTATTACCTGAGTGAGTTTTCAAATGTCTCTTAAAATAATGTTCATGAAAAAAGAACTTTCCACAGTCCTTACATGTATATGGAAGATTACCAGAGTGACTTCTCAAATGGTTCTTTAGATTAAACTTATAAAAAAAGGACATTCCACAGTCGCTACATGTATACTCTTTTTTACCTGAGTGAGTTATCAAATGTCTCTTTAGATTACATTCAAGAAAAAAGGACTTTCCACACTCCTTACATGTATATTCATTGTTACCTGAGTGAGTAATGAAATGTTTTTTCAGACTATGTTTGTTTGAAAAGGACTTTGCACAGTCTCCACATGTATATGCTTGTTTAGTTGAGTGAGTGATCAAATGTGCTTGTAGGCTACTTTCATAAGAAAAACACTTTCCGCAGTCCTTACAAGTGAATGATCGTTCCATGTGAGTTTCCAAATGTTCTCGCAAATGTCTTTTCTGACCAAAGGATCTGCGACAGTGATCACATGTAAACGGCCTTTTATGTACGCTTCCCATATGTCTATGTAGACCACGTCTTAGAGGAAATGAACTGCCACACTCTTCACAAGTAAATGGCCCTTCCGTTATATGTGTCTCCAAATGCGCGCTCAGACTACCTTTTAGAGCAAATGAACTCTTACAGTATTCACAAACAAATGGTCGTATACTTGAATGACTTATCAAATGTCTGTTTATACCAATTTTGGAATTAAAGAACTTTCCACATTTACATGAGAACGATCCATCCATCTCAATGATCAAGTGTTCCGAAGAGCGTTTATTATCAGCAAAGGGGCTATCAGAGTGATCGTTCGTAAACTTTCTTTTATGTATATTTTTCGTATGCCTTATTAGATTACATTTTAGAGCAAACAACTTACCACAATGTTCACATTTAAAAGGTAGTCTTTCAGCTGTGTGACTCATCATATGCCTGGCTATTAAATATCTCCGCGCAAATGACTTACCACAGTGCTCACAAGTATATGCTTCTTTTTCGGAGTGCATTATCGAATGACTTCGTAGAGACGGTTTGCTATTAAACAACTTACCACAAATTCCACATGGAAATGGCATTTCACCCGTATGAATTTTTACATGTTTCTCTAGATAATTTTTCGTACCAAATGACTCACA
>JAGDQP010003987.1:4884-20208 GCA_022664845.1 Lepisma saccharinum | reverse complement strand
AAATGAATCTTGGCAGTGTTCACAAGTGAATGGTCTTTCACCTGTGTGAGTCATGGAATGCATTCTTAAAGTACTTTTACTTTTGAATGAGTAACTACAAAGTTCACATCTAAACGGTCTTTTATCTGTGTGAGACATCAGGTGCTTCGTTAAAGCAAATCTGTAAGGAAATGATTTATGGCAATCGTTACAAACGTATGCGTTCACACCTGTGTGAATTACAAAATGTCTGGTTAAAGAACTCTTGGAATTAAATGACTTTCCACACTCCTCACATTGATATATTTTTTGTCTTTCACCTGTGTGAGTCCTAGAATGCCCTTTCAAACCACCTTTAGAAGCAAATGATTTACTACAAAATTCACATTTAAACGGTCTTTTACCTGTATGATACATCAAATGGGTCGTTAGATAAAAATTGTAAGCAAATGATTTATTGCAAATTTTACAAGTGTATGGTCTTATACCTGTGTGAATTACCAAATGTCTTTTTAAAGTACCCTTGGAACCAAATGACTTACCACACTCCTCACATCGGTATATTTCTGTATGCGTCGTAAGATCATTCTTTCTATTATAAGATCCACGTGTATAACCTGGTTTATCTGTGGATTTTATCGAATATTTTGTGTGTTTCGATGTTCTTTTTAAAGATATCGTGTTGTTTTCACCTAAGCCTGTATGACAAGAAGATTCGGAGTTTGTACCTTGATTATTGAGAGATGTATTTCTGTACTTTTTGAAATGCGATTCTTGCAGTTCTATGTCCCCACTCAAAAATGTACTTAAACACGAAGCACCATCAACACCTCTCCCAATCATCCTAAACAAAAGACAAAAGAACACAAATTAGAGAAGCATCAAGTGATTTCGCACATGCAATTTGGTCTGAATAATTTTTGGTGTCAAATATTTCTGTGAAGTAGCAGCTGCGTTATGACCCTGTTACGGGTTTAAAGAACCACCCTGTGTGAAATTTCAGTCGAGAGGAAAAGGAATTGTCCTTACGTAGCTTCGAGCGGGTCATGTGCACAATTAACATTAAGAAGTCACTAGACCTATCTTCAGGAGAGGATAAAATGAGAGTACACTGAATACACGAGAAGATAAATGGTAGACATAAAAACATAATGGCCGACGTATATATAAAACAATTGACAATATTATACGCGTCCAGAAGTACTGTTGAGAGGTGGGCTTTGGTTAAATGTAATAAAACTAAAAACTGGGGGTGAGTAAAGGAAACGAATCCAGGAAAGTGGGATCCAGTGTACGAAACGCAATGAAAACTGAGTAGCCGGCAGAGTCAATTAGAAAAGTGGGAGTCGGTATAGGACAAGCAATCGGAAGATAAAAAGGAAATAAAGAGTATTTACGCGTAGGGTTCTGCGACCACAAAGGAATTGGCTGGAAGAGGTGGATGAGAAAAGTAGATATTGACGTATGAAGGAAGAAATCGGTTACTCCATGGTCAAGCCCTAAATGACAACTCCTTGCCAAAGACGGGTTATGGATATATTTGTAGCGGAGCATACGGTATAGATTACAGTTACACGGAAGCTCACATTCAAGTCAATGTTGTGAAAGTGCGTGTGTAGAAACCAGAGCCGTAGACAGGGTGCGCCACAGACACAATAAAAATATGGCGACGTTTCACCGAAGGCGTCTTCACGGAATAAAAGAGGAGATGAACAGAAAGGGAGCAGCAGTGTTACCAACTACAACCAGGTAACAAAGTAGCCAGGTTACAGAGGCTGGAAAGTAACTAAGAAGGCAGGAGAAAACACCAAATGGCCAAGGAAGTGTGGGAGTTAGTAAGAGTCAGTGAGAGGATTTCTGAAGGATTAAGAAGGTGAAGGCTCAGCAGGGAAGGGGGAAATAAAATGGAGAGTAAAAAATAGTCAGCAAGAAGGAAGCGTCTTAGAACAATTGCGCTGCAGTGAATTACTTGCAGTTAAGGCAGGATTCATGTTTGGCGAAGAGAAAAGAAATGCACACTGCGCTCCCATCTTTTTGTAACTATGACAGTGAGTCAGGATTCAGAATATTCAGGACGCTGCGACGGTAGGTTTCCGCTGTGATATAAAGTGTGTTTAGGTATGCGGAGATGCGAAATTGTACTTTGGAAAGTAGCGATAGGTGTTGATGCGGGTTGTTAGAGGCGTTTGGGCTTCTCGAACGTAAAAGACGGAGCACAGTTTACAGCGTGAGAGGGAAATGGAACTGAAAGAAATGCAACGTGCCGGAAAGAGTAGGAAATCCGAGTGAGCGCATGTTTGTAGGTCAGACGGATACAATATGACAGGTTCTGCTGCGGGCTTTTGGGGCAATGTTTTAAAAGGAGAACAGCATTAAGGATCTGGGTTATATTATAAGAGAGGATAGGAAATGTGGAAAAGAGATCAAAGCGTGAACAATAACAAATGATGAAAGAGGCCTTCCCTGAGGAGAAGAATCTCTTCTGTGGATTAATAAACAAAGTTGCGAAAACGATTAATTAAATGTTTTGTGTTGTTTGGAACAGACCCTAAAGAAGATTGGAGAAAAATGGAAACCTTTGCAATGTGGAGATGGAGAAAATTGGAAGAAGTCATCGGAATACAGAAGTGTTGAAGGCGAGAAACGAATAACTTATACGCTCACGTAATATACGCGTTTTTAAAAATAAAATTGCGACCGGAAAATACTTTCGAAAGAAAAACGCTATTTTTTCGTCATTGATTTGCGATACAAATTGCATTTTCAACCTCTTATGTAATACTGGTACATAACTGAATGAAAATCAAATGAAGATAACGGTAATATAACTGACTTTGTGGTTCTTTAGAAATAAATAAGCTATTTAATATTGTTAATTGTCTAGCTGCTGTATTTTCCCAATCTGTATTTTCCATACGCCACTTGCCAACAACAAGGCGAATTATAAATGGTTTAAAGAAAGCTTGAAATACGCAAAAGAATTCGCTCGAGGGAGGAAGGATGGGAGAAGGAATGCTATCTGAAAATTGCTATTTCTTCCAAATCAGAGAAGCGGGTGAAGGGGAAATCTGTCTGGACTGCTTTGTGTTCTTATCTGCTGAGTGGATTGCTAACGCCGATGTTATGACTGAAGGACATCTACACAACAACAGAACGGAACGCAAACAAAAATAAAAGTACGAATACCCGCAACTTATCTGTGATTTTCGGGTGCGGACATTATGCGGGTTAGCTCTGAAGTTCGGGTGCGGACACTACGCATATCTGGAGACAATACAGAAGAAAACACTGGTTAGGACATTGGATGAGCAGAGATTGTATCCTGACGGATGGATTTAAAAATATACTTGAGGGAAAGAGAGGAAGAGGATGAATCAAACTCCTTGACAACATTAAGGAAGATAAATCGTATTTTGGAATAAAATGCAAAGGGCAAAATCGGGATGAATGGAGAAGGTTTAGTTTTCCATGAAGGACATGCCGCTTACGGCAGAACAGAGGTGATGATGATGACCTATATTACTTAAACATTATCTTAATCCTCTCTTACCTTGTACTTGGTAGGTGATGGCTAGAATCATCGTCGCTTCTGGTCATCGTATCTGCTGTTGTCTCAGTGGATCTGACCCACAGATTAGCGATATTCACTCCCAAACTAGCCACAGGGAGAAAGAGACGTTTTAAGACAACGACTGGTTTCAACTCCTGAATTTTCATTTCACATGCAAGAGGGTCTGGTGGAGCATCAGTACGTTCTTCTTTTGTGTGTGGTACGGGATCCTTAGCACCGATGGAAGAAGAGATGTCATGGCCAGTAAAGCTTGCTTCTACCTTGGTTAAATTTTCAGTTTTAACGTTGAGTTCCGATTGGATCTCGTTCATTGGAGCTGAATTTAATTCCTCTTCTGCTCTGCAATTAATTAAAGGAACTGGTGGGTTCTCAACTTCTGATTTCAAAGAAAACATTTCGTCAGGATTTATAACTGTAGCTGTGGTTTCCTTTCGTAGCGAACGATCAACAACTTCTTGCGTGGAATTCCCCAAATGGACTCCCTCGTCTGACATATTTACAGGATAGCTTTGCGGCCTTCTTTCGTTCTGAGCAATATTCTTCGATTTGTGTGAAACAAATGGAAGAGTTTTAGTTTAGCGCTGCTCCTGCGTCTGTTCTTGCCAACTGACACAACAGGCTTCCTTCTCTGCCCTCCATCTTCAGTCTTTCCTCTGTTACAGACACACACATTCCAGCCTGGAAATAAATCAGAAATGAATTCATCGTTAGAACAGCCACAGAAAGAATTGGAGTAAATTCATTCTAAATACTTAATAGCACTGGTCACTTAACAGAGCACCGATCAGCTTTTCAAGTGCTGAATACTGAGGTGTCTCTCTTGCCTAGAATTTGAGCAATGGTTCGTTATGTGTGCTAAAACATAAGTCGTCTGGGGAAAACGTGACAGCCCTCGAAACTGGTAAAGCTGCAATATTCAGACGATCATGAAACTGAAGAACGGCAGATTCTGAAACTCCTCAATACGTAGATATCCGTAGTAAGAAAATGCGGGTGGGTTCCTCTTTAAAACATACTTTTTCTCAAGTGTTGGTTTTGAGGACCATCACGTTTCCCCCCAACGGAAACACACCCCTCAATTACGTTTTGTATAATACAAAACGATCGTGGCTCACTGGTAGAGCGTTGGCTTAACCTTCGCGAGGTGGTAGGTTTAATCCCAGGGCCCTCCATCCAGGCTGAGATTTTTCCAAAGTCATACCAAACAAATGCCGGGTGGTACCTTCAACTTAGGTCTTGTTCGACACTTTACCAAAAAAAAAAAAAACTCCTATTCCGACCATAAAGAAATATTCAATTCCAATTTCTACAGCCAAATCGCGTCACTCCTTCCGCATGTTTATAGTGTATGGTTATCCCTGCTGCTACAAATTCATAGACAGTTCCTAACTATTTCAAGAGTTCTATCCGTGCGTTGGAGCGGGAAGAGTAAAATACAATTAACCCCAACCTTCTATTATGTTATACAGAGTTTATTCCTCTAAATTTGGGCTTAAATACATCGGGGTAGTCATTAACCAGCTTAGAGAGCCCGGAAACTATGGACTACTTTTTTCACTTCTTATCGCCCCACATGCTGATAAGAGCTGACCTTGGACTGAACGGCATCGGGATTGTCACTATTCATTTCCTGGATCCCGAAAACTATGGATTCGATACTAATATCGGTCGTTTTACTTTATTTTTACATACCATCCCTTCCCAGCTCCCATCCCTTGGGGTCTCTTACCCCCGCAATATTTCTTTCCAGATTGTAAATCATATGTGTACCAAGATTGGTTGAAATTGCTCCAAGCATTCCAGAGTTATCCTGGAACATCCATCTGTGGCAAAAAAAGTAGAAGAAAACGTACTTACAATATAGAACACGAACACAGCCCCACACAAACACAATAGAAAAGCGGCAACGTTTCGCAAAAGCGTTTTCACATGATAGGAGAGAAACTGGACAGAGCGGACTGGTAATGGACCTGTGCTACACATGAGCCATATTGCCAACTGATGCTATATATCAGTGTGGCAAGTTTATGGAGGCGGTAAAATGACTAGATGCATCGAAGAAATCACCAAATGAAGAACAAATTGCGGAGGTTACTACGAGTAGGTAAGATGCTTCCGAATGGTATAAAAGGGTGAAGAATCAGAGGGGATGGGGATTCCCCATTTGGTGTTTTCCGCGACTCCATAACATGGCCACACTGTTACGCAGCATCAGTTGGTAACATGGCGTCGCCTTAGCCCTAGTCCCTTATCAGTCCGCTGTGCCATTTTCTCTCCAACCATCTGAAAACGCTTTTTGCGAAACGTTCATTGTTGAGAGAGCTTCATTTCTATAGGTTACGATGTTCACAACAATCAAGCCAACAAAAGAAAAATGCGGAACGAATAGCTTTTTAAATAGTTATGAAACGTCTTCGTCAAATTTTAAACTCTCTACGCTTGAATTTGTAGCAGCAGTACTGAAATGTCCTTCAATTACAAAACTGCATTAAAGACACACGCAGAGACTGGCGCCACCTAACTGAAGAGGTCGTTACTTCACACGAACCTTCAATTTTAAGAACCAAACAAGTGACAGGTAATTTTTATAATGCAAAATCATAGGTGATGGGTAGAGAAGAATCTTTGTAGCAACAATTTTGATACTTTGTAGGTGTATCGAATACAAAAATGACGATATACCTTGATTAGGTGCACTTTACGGTTCCGAAAGTTGGGGTACGACCCTAGCAGATGAACATAAATTACGTGTGTTTGAAAATAAGGTTTTGAGAAAGATATACGGACCAAAACGGAACGAGATGACTGAAGAATGGAGGAGAATGCACAATGAAGAACTCCACGGACTGTACGATTCACAGGATGTTGTAAAAATAATAAAATCGCGACGACTAAGTTGGGCAGGCCATGTAGCTCGGATGGGTTAAAAACGAAGATTATATTCTATCCTGGTTGGAAGGCTGGATGGAAGGAGACTATTGGGAAGACCGAGACGACGTAGGGAGGACAATAGTAGAAGAGATCTTCGAGAAGTAGGTTCGTGATGAAAACTGGTTTGATGCTGCCCAGGATAGAATGCAATGGCGAACGTTTGTTCCTGCGGCGTTGCGAGTTCCATAAGCCATAGAGTTGGTTAGATAGTTTAGGTGCACATTCCAGCTACTGTATTCACTGAAATTAGAAACTAATGCATAAATGCAAACACTTCATTTAACCTCATCCTTAATTAATGGATAACACGCAACAAGACATGACCAATTCTTCTTTTGAGTTTCCTCTCCTGCCAGCAACAATCATATCATACTTGGAAAAGAATCTCTCGGCATCAACACTCGAGACTGGCAACCATATTGAACGTAACGAGTTGGCAGCAAACGGCCTGTGGTTAACTTTTCAACTGTTTAACACTGATCCAATGTCAACTTCCTTATCCTCACTATTGAGAACTTCAATAACCTTGCTTTTAAATTCACAGCAAACAACCAACAGATCATGAACGTTTTTACAACAAAACACAGTCAACGAATTTAAAAAATAAATGCGCTCGGAGAGGCGTGAAAAATTCGAGGAAGTGACATCACGCCATCCAAGCTCACGGATTTTATGGAGAACTCAATGTAGCGCCGTGCACGTTTTCGGTAAAATACAACGATTTTTAAGTTAAATAATATTGGAAATGCGCTTTTTAGTTATTATTAGCAATAAATAGCACTATAAGATAAAAAGATAACATGAATTTTATGGGCGGTAACAGCACTATGGCTTTCGCCCGTCCCGAAATAGCATGAATTCCGCTTTTCCGTTTTCATTCGCATTTATCCCAACATAAACGTGATTTCTGGTTCTAAAACGAAAAGTTTGAGGCTTCGTGAAAAATATACGCATTTTTTTTTAACATTTCGCACATATCGCATTAGCGAAAAAGTTCGTCTCTAGAGATGGGAAATGATATGGTGAGTTTAAAAAGATATTCGAAGGACATAAGCGAATTACTTATTCTAATCCCCATAGTTGTATTACGCTGCTACTAAACAGATTACAATGAAATAATATTAAGTCTTGTAGAGAACAGAGATAGAACCATTACAAACGGAAATTAATACTGGTTTACTTAAAACCTTTTTAAGTCTTATAAAGAAGCGTAGAAAATGTTTCCTTGTTCTCTCTAAGATTTGGGTTTCCAGACGACGTAACTGAACCCCTGGGATTCTTGGAATAAATGCGAAGACTCCGGCCCCTTGATAGAATCTCAGACACACAATTTTAATAAAATAAGTTGGTAACACTGACAATTGGAGTGCTTGGAGACGGTGACATTCATTATACTTTTCTATTGTGTCGTAATGTTGATCCGAATACGTCAAACTCTATTTGAACCTGTCAGTGTCTGATCAATTAAATATTTAATTTGAATTTCAATCTTATTTATGTCTTTTAGATAAGACTCAGGTGGGGATAGAGGAGAGGAAAGAATGTGGGAAGCTGTCGCCCAGACCCTAAGTTGAAGGTACCATCCAAATATTTGTCTATTGTAACTAAAGAAAAAACACATTTAGGATGTTCGGCCGCTTTGATTGAACCCACGACTTCCCAAATACTCAGCCAATGTTCTACCACTGAGCCACGGCCGCTTGGAAATTAAATGTACAAAATGGATTGGAGACACTGATTGTTGTGGTGGTTTGAGGTGGGGACACCCACAGTAGGTTTTATGCTATCGAATAATGTGTATGACAAGCTTGGGTTGTTATGTCTAACGGTATGGAAGGAAATTAAAAGATTGAATTTTAAAGTGCGTTGGCAATACTGGCAAATGGGCTGCTTGGGGACGTTGACAATAACAGTACTCTCGTATTGTGTTGAATAATGTGGATTCCAAGTCTCATGCCGATACGGCGAAATATATGGAACCAATTTAAAAATGAATTTTTAGTTTGGCGATACTCACAACTGGGGAGGTAGGAGTCAGGGACACACAAGGAGTTTTCAATTGTCTCGATGAATGTTCATGAGAATTTGGGTGCTGTTGCGTCTAAGGGAATTGAAGCAATTTGAAGAAATAAGTTACAGAGAAAAAAAGGTGGCTGAAACTGACAACTGGATCGTTTTAAGACAGATTTACTGTTTTTTATCGTGTCATATCATATAGTTAAATGAGGGCATGCCACAGAAGGGCGTAATAATGAAAACCATTGCATTTTAGATTGTTAGAATGCAATCACGGCTGTCATTATAATCTGTCTAAAATCTACAACACTTTGTGGTATTGAAACACAAGGAAGTATTAAGACTTTAGTCAGGATCTTTGTTGAGGTCCAAGTTCTTCATCCCAGCATTCACCCGGTGAAACAGAAAAACATCAGGCAGAATAGTTGGCCGCGAGGTTTGAACCCACGTGCATACCAATTGCCGAAGTCCGCGACTTTACCACCTGAACCACAGGGACTGTGTAGTCCGTCTGTTGTGGTTTGATGGTTGATGTTCCGGACGGCCAAGTGGCATTGGGAAGGCTGAACAGAAATTCAAACCATGTTCTGGCCACAGTCGCTCATTAGTAGAACGTTTAATCCTTGTGCGTGGGGGTCCTTGCTTCGATTCCGGCTTGTGCCATGTGGAATGTGTGTTGAACAAACATCGCGGGTTCTCCCGTCTCCTCCCATCATCGACCAGCTAAAATTTCTTTTAAAAAGGCCTTCAGGAATTTTATTTTTAAATCAGACCCTGCTCAGGGGAATCAGTTAGACCATCCCGAATGGGTTTCTCTCTCATTTTCCTGAGTCTCATCTAGTGACAAAAAAACGTACTTTTCTGTGAGATTTAAGAAAACATAATCTTTTTCATGTTTTTTTTTAATTGTCTTTTTTTCCAGGCAGCAAGTATCAATGTAATCAGCAGGATTGGAGTTAAAATCCTCAGATGTCTACGCCAATTTACTGTTGCCCATTGCCGGCAGCCTGACGAGGCAAATGATGCGATTATTTATGCATTCACTACCACATTGGAATGCTTCCTATATCTAAGTTAAGGAATAAACTGAGAACATATTCGGTGTAGTTTGCAGTAAAATTCTAATAAACCTCTGGAGAACTGAAGAGATAATTTAAATTACAGGTAGAATTTAAGTTCCTGGAGATAACACAACCTCGAAGACATCTTTACTGTAAACTAAAAACTAAGAATTCTTACTGAAATATGCTCCCATCCTGTATGCAGTACGTTAATTTCTAATTACGGTATTATTCAAAGTATTTATCTATTCTAGGTCATAATTACAGTCTGCAAAAATCAATTATCTGAAGCTTAAAATTCCGGGAAATAACCTGCTTCTATCCCAGGGCAGAGATATGTTTGTTTTCACTAGTAACATTCAGTCTCCGCTAGTACACTGTGTCTCGTTATAAAAACTCGGTAGCATTGTTCCTTCATGCCCCGGGCTCCAAGGCTCGCACTATACTGAGACCATATACACACAGTGCATCAAAAAATAGGTTATGTTATACGAACATTTAAACAGAGTTGTGAAACCAACAGCAACATATGTGTTTCTTCTAATAAGGCTCCAAGAAGTATTATTATTTTACATTATATAATAACACAGCCATGTCCCAAGGGTCCACTCGAGCTTTTTGAATGCATATTAATAGCTATCGAAACACAACAGTGTGGGGGACATTTGAAAACTGAATTTTAAAATAGGGTGGCAACGCTGACAACTGGGTGCTTGGGTACAGGACAGACAACCATAGTATGTTGGATTATGTCGAATATGTATACTCAAAGACTGTTGCGGATACGTCAAACTGTATGGACGTAATCTTAAATATTAAAAATTAATTGGCAACACTGTCAACTGTAAAACCTGGAGTAACACTATGACGTGTTGCAGTACGTAAATATCAAGCTTGGTGCTGGTATATTCATCTATATGGAAGCAAATCAGAATATTTTTTGAAACTGGTTGACAACACTGAGAACTGCGGTGCCGGAAGTAGCCAGGGTTTGAAAAAAAACGGGTATTTTGTTCCCATGTAGTTTTTGGGTTTTAAAAGCAAAATGTGAATGCATGTAAAGCTGTGTATAGATTTCAATAGGTAACAGTGTGTCACTACTGTGGAATCGGGAGGCTTGGAGCGGGCCTGTACTGTATGGGGTGACATCAGTTGAAGGTATGTGAACTAGATTCACGGAACGACGTGGTTCGGAGCCCAAGGTAATGATAGGTCCCGGCATTCCGCCATTCCCAGGTGAGAATGAAGTCTCGGGATGGTCTTACTGATCCGCCTGAGCAGGGTCACATTTTTTTAAAATTTGTAATGGCAACGTTGGCTCACTAGGAACTGTCTAGACCACTCACTCTAGGATTTTGACCAAACTATGCAGACATGTAGCCCAATATCAATACCTGCAATATTTAGACCGAGGATGAGCACCCGGGACAAAAATATGCCACTTTCGATTTTGACATGTGAAGTTAATGGTAGCGTGTTTACGAGGAACACTCACCAAGTTACAGATCCCAATATTGATGAAAATAAGTAGGTACAGTGCGTAGGTAAACTATGACAGCCAAAATTATAGCTGCTATGGTCAACAAATAACGGGAGAACCCGAGAAAGATGGAACGTAGAGGCGCGTAAAGAGGAAGAAAAACGGCTTTTCTGTTATAAACTGTTACATATACTGAAAGCACATGGCTATTAATGGATACTGGAAACGTGTTGATACATGCTGGAGGGTAAAGCGACAATGACTGCCATCCTGACTCCAATCCATTTTTAAAAATAATAAGTGGGTCAAGTGATCTATCAGTCTACGCTGCAATGTTCCAGGAAACCCCATAACGAAGTTAGTTTTGGCGTAACTCTAATCCTGTACGAGAAAATGACTCGTAAAATTAATCTGGAGAATGGCTGAAATGAATGATGAGAAAATGTTTTGTGTTGAAACAGTTGAAGGAACGAAAACCAAACGGTCACAGAAATATTACCCAACATAGCGGTACCCTTTTATGTAACCGTTTGGTTTTCATGCCTTCAACTGTTCAACAGAAAACGATTTCTCATCATTCTGCAGATTAATTTTAAGTGTCATTATGTCTCTCAGCATTAGAGTTGTCAAAACTAATCTCGTCATGAGGTTTCTTGCAACATTCCAGCGCAGATTGATACATCACTTGAACAAATTACTCTTTTTAAAAAAATGAATCAGAGTCAAGTGGCCGCTTTCAAAATGGCGGTCGTTGTCGTTATAGCTTCCAGCACATATTCCCTCCTGCCCATTACCAATTAATAGCCGAGCCATTTGCTTTGAATATATGAAACAGTCTGTAAAAGAAAAGACGTGTTTCTTCCTCTGTTCTCCATTTACTTGCTCTGTACGTTCCATCTTTCTCGGGTCTCCTTGTCGTTATTTGTTGACCATAGAAGCTATAATTTGGGTTGTGATGGTTTACCCAGGCACTGTACCTACAAACGAATTGTCATCAATATTGAGCTCTGTAACTTGTTGAGTGTACCTCCTCCTAAACGCGCTCCCATTGACTTCACATGTAAAAATCGAAAGTAGCATATCTTTGCCCCGGGGGCCTATCCTCGGCCCAAATTTTGCAGGACACTATCTCTGATATTGTGTTTGGACAAAATCCCAGTCACTTCCTAGTCAGGCCGAATGGATGATGACGAAGGGAGAACTGGTGCAATCACGAAAGTGGGAGAATACGGAGAACCCATGCGCATGGCGTTTGATCACCACAAACTTCACATGGCACACGTTGAAAATCGAAAAGGATTGTGTATAACGAAAAAAAAACTAGCTTTACGTTCGTTACGGGGCACCAAAAGCAGTAAACATTTTCTAAAATTATAGGAGAAAGCAATATTATATAAAAATCTCTGACGCTTTTGTCCACAGAAAACAAAGTTATGTGAGTATCCAGCGCCTCAAATTAGGGTGAGACGGAGTGAAATGTGGGAATATACGTCTCAAGTCGCAACCTGGTGCCAATTTTCAAGATTATGTGCATCGCGCATAATAAAAGAAAAATACATAACCCGACTTTAACTAACCACCTCTTCCCTCCCTCGAGATATTGCCCGTTTCTCATGGCAAAAAGACTAAGCATCCCAATTTCAATTCCTCCGCATCGCGCCATGTTTCTGCCCCTTGATAAACTAGAGTGCGTATTTAATGAAACCTGAATAGTTGGGGGAAGTTCGGGAACAGAAAGCGGGTAAGGTTTACTTTATCTCGTCAACAGAAAATAAAACGTACAGGAGAAAGCTGATGCTAAGGAAGTGCGTAGCAGTGTTGAAACGGAAATTAGAATGTGTTTAGGAATCATGAAGTAACGTAAACAGCGTGAAAGAGGTGGAAATATATGTTTGCGGGACGAATATGAATTGGGAATTTTACTACATATATGTAAAATATCCAAACCTGACTTTTCTGACCTAACCTACTGCACCTGAACTTATAAAAAGTAAAAGAGCCAAAGCTAAAAAATGCCATCGCAGTATGACGCCATTAGTATTCTTCTGCGTGCGACCATATCAGCTCTGAATCACGTGGAGTGCGGATTTTACGAATTCATTGGGGTTTCCGTAACAGGTTTTCTGTCGCTATCTGCCGGGTTGTGAGTATGGAAGTGCCACGAATAATTAGTGCAACTGGGCATCAGAAAATGGTAACAATCACAGGTAAAATGGAAAATAAAGTTTTATTCGGTAACATGTGAGAAGTAAAATTATGTAGGCGGAATGAAATTTAGCGAAGTAGTTTTCAATTAGATATTTCAAAACTGCAGTGATATCAAAGGTATTAAAACACGTTATATATGTTTGTAAGGGTTAAGTATAGTAATGACGGACCAATTTTATGAAATTTGTAGCATGAATTGAGATGATTGAGTGTTGTTTGTGATGAAATGCAAGCGAAATTGTAATGTGGGTAACACTAAAAACGAATAATAATGTGGTTGTAGTGAGTTTTTAAGATGTTTTAAGACGCACTGCATGTGGTGGTGGAAGGGACTACTTGGCGTAGAGTTATAGTTGTTGCCATGTGGAAGCGAGTAAGGAATTATTTAAATGACGCTTGTTTGTGCATAATTTTGAACACGAGTTCCGTCAAGAGCAAAGAGAGTAAAGATACATGACCGCACCGAACCTTACCTAACCTCCACGTGCGTATGTACATTAAGATAATTTACGAAAAATGCAAGGAAGGAATTATTAATAATAAACATGGGGTGCCAACAGTGCGTAATGTGTGTGTTTTGAGTGATTTTGGTTTGGTCCGTCCCTACTATACAAATGACGCTTGAAACACTGATTTTAGTTCATCATGCTTTCTAGTCAGTTAATTAATAGTAAGTTTTAATACCAGCAGGTAGTATTACGGACAACATGCGTAATTTGACGTATGTGATTTTCTTAATATCAATGGTCACTATTTTATTAATAGTAAATCGCGTGTGCAATAAAAAAAACCGCCAAACCTGACTGGTAACCTCTATCTAAGCAATGATCACTATTTAAGTAACAGTAAATCGCATGTGAAATAAAGGAAACACCGAACCTGACTCGTAACCTTCACCTTATCACTGTAAATCGTGGTGGTTGAGTGCAGACAATGAAGAAATACCGGTAAAACGCGTGTGTTGTCGTAGCGCCTTAAGCTGTGCGGTAAGGGCAGGGAAAAGAGCAAATGTTGCTAGTTTTAACGTTCTAGCATTAAGTTGTGCAAGACGCCCAGTTGCACTATTTGCAAGATTTTTTTAATGAGCTTGGAGTAGATCAAGTAAACTTAATCCCAGGAAGTAGAATTTAGTTAGCAAGGCACTTGTGCGTCAAAGGTTCACATGTGTCATTTGGTCATGCTTTGTCATAGCTACAGAAATTAAAAAACGTAGTATTTGCAGTCGTTTTCAGTGGTCAAGGACAGAAACTTCTTTATTCCTAGAATTCTTAGTGTTGTACGTGGACCAGTTAACTTAACCCCTATTCTAAAAAAGTACGTCATAAAGCTATTGAATCGCCATGAAGCCACAACATACAGTGAATAAATAGTATTAGCTGTAACACCACGAGGGCTTAGAGGCAACCACAAATCAACACGAATTAGCACTGTTGTATTAATTGCGAGTAAATTTTGTAATCACAATTATAACATAATCGTAGTAATGTCTTTGTGTAGGCTACATCTAAATACGACAACACGTACCTTAGAATTTATACTTCTCACTACAAAGCGGTTCAAAGTTCAAACTTCATTTCCTCTCTTTACTTAGGTTTTAAGACAAAGAAGGAACGATTTTCGTACATGCCAGTGATACCAGATTCAGCGCTTCCGTCTATGTTGAAAGCTTGCTTAATTTCTTTAAATCACAGTAGCTTTCAATATATATTTCTTATGCAGATTTTTAAGTGTATTTAACTTGTTTGAAAAGCACTATATATCAGACCGGAAGAAAATTACTGCTGTTCAAAGTAGGAGATATACTGTGAATTCAAAATAAAACAATGGTTGATCTGAACGAGCAAATTACGGGGTCAAATTCCATGACAGAAATGTTATTTTTGAATTCGAATTTTGTTTATAGTCGAAGTATAGTATTTAGTTTTAAAGAAATAGCACTGCGTGTAATGGCATATTTACCAAAAAGACATTCGTGAAGGGAGGTTTATAAACAACTAGAAATTTTGACGTTACCTTCAAGAGTAATATTTAAAAGAGAAATAAATGCTTTTTGAAATAATAGTGAATTCACCCAGTAC